>MJUU01012671.1:47274-68633 GCA_002080025.1 Modiolus philippinarum | reverse complement strand
TCATCAGATAGCAAACAGTATGTGTTTGCCCATACACATATGTTCATAGCTTCAAATATTGGATGTTAGTTGGTTGTATAATGCAATGACAAATCTACTTAAATTCTAACTTGGTGCCTATGGAAGTCCAGCAAATGCATATTAGATCTTTTTCAGACAAAAGGTGTATTTGGAGGGAGGAGTGTTGTTTATTACATCCAGAATTTTGGTTGTTGATTTCTTGACTGAACGTATACCATCAGAACATATATCTGGAATTCTTGTGTATAGAGGTCACAAGTAAGTATATATTGAAGGGTATATAGAAAAAAAACATGCAAAAATATACGATTATGGCCAGCTGTTTTGGGAAACATTCAGATTTCATGAGGGCCTTAGCTCAAAGGAAACAACCTCTCCAAAGGTTGAAAAATCTGGATATTTATTGTCCAAAGAGGGATGTAACCTTTTTCTTATGTTTTAAACAATTTACTTTATTGGATACCAGAGATCATCATATCGATGTATCTCGTCAATTACAATGCAAGATTTTTGGTCATACTGTTTTTGACATTCTGGGTTCTAATGAGTTACACTTTTTTTTATCAAAATTAACAAAATATTAGCATATTGCCAGTTCATACTGTTGACTTTAACATGTTATCTGCCATGTTTATTATACCCCCGCTCCGTAGGAGAGGGGGTATACTGTTTTACCCTTTTCCGTCTGTCTGTCCGTCCGGAACATCTTTTGTCCAGGATTTCTCAGCTTGTGTATGTAGTAATGATTTGATAATTGGTCTGAAGCTTTAGAATGATGAGTTGTATCATGTCTCCTCATTTCAAGTCTGTAACTCATCTACTTCCTGTTTGATGATAACTTTGATTTCTGCCCATTATAGCTATATATTGAAATTTTTCGTCAAGGATTTCTCAGCTTGTGTATGTAGTAATGATTTTATATATGGTCTGAAGCTTTAGTATGATGAGTTGTATCGTGTCTCCCCATTTCAAGTCCGTAACTCATCTACTTCCTGTTTGACGATAACTTTAATTTTTTCCCATTATAGTTATATATTGAAATTTTTCGTCAAGGATTTCTCAGCTTATCGATAATAAGGCGAAATATATCTAAACAACAATCTTGTAAGGTTTTCGTTTTCTTTTTATCTTCACTTCCGCCCAAGGCGACGTCAACAATGGGAAAATTGCAATAGTACTAGGATACGAACATCATATTGCCGTGACAATCTTGACATACTAGGGTCCGCGAAAAGTAATATTTCACTAAAAATTTGAAAGTATTATTACAAATAGATAATAATAGAATTAAACTTTAGTATCAATTGCAAGTTACATCTAAATCGAATTCACTAATAAATTGTTGTCTCACTTTTGTCAGAGTTCGTTTCTGAATTATTTACCTCTAAAGGATATAATTTAACTATAGGTCTTGTGGTTTCTCCTGTTTTTGTCCTTATACAAGCAGATCGAACAAGTCCATCATTTCCTCGAACTAAATCAGTTACAACTCCAATTTTCCAATTAACTCGTTTTGATTCGTCATGAATTTGTATTACGTCACCAATTTTGATTTTCTGTTCATTAGTTCCCGATGTCCTGTGGAATTCTTTCAAAGATGTAAGGTACTTGCTTTTCCAGCATTTCCAGAAATTCTTAATGAGTTGAATTTGGTACTTTGCATGTTTATTCAGATCCGAATATTTAATATAAGTCAGATCACAAGTTTCGTTGAATTCCACGTACGGATATGATAATATTGTAATACGTCTTCCATATAGAAGGTGTGCTGGTGTTAATATTTCACAATCTTTGATGTCGGATGAAGGATAGGTAAGCGGCCTATCATTTAAAATTGCCTCAATTTCTGAAATAATAGTTACAAGTGTCACCATATCAACTTGATATTAACCAAGTACAGTGGAACTCCCGAAAACTGGCCCCTCTAAATACAGGATCCCTCTATAAACCGAATGATATGTTTCAGTCCGGAATTTTTACCTATATAAATAGGTTAAAATTTCCTCTGAAAATCGGCCTCTCTGAATTCTGAATTCCGGCTATATAGATCGGTTCCAAATGTATATTTTCTTCTTAAATTAAACTCTGAAAATCGGACGAATTTTTTCGCGGACAATAAAATGGACCAAATCTATTTCTTTTGCCATCCTCATTGATCAATAATTGCATTTGAAAAGATGACCCAAAATTTGGTTGAAATTTACAAGAATGCAGGAAAAATAAACTGTAATAATTAACTCACAGCCTACACTGACCTTACAGATCATATGTTACACTTCCTGTATAAGTGTTTGGATTGAAAAGACCGGATTTTGGAACCTCCGAAAACCAGAACCTCTTAAAACTGGCCGATTTCCTTGGTCCCAACAGAGGCCGGTTTTAGGAGGTTCCACTGTATTTTCTTCAGACTTGTCTTTGTAAGGGCAATTAGTCTTTCCCAAAAGCCGCTATACCAAGGCGTTACTTTGGTATAAATTTCCACTCTATTCCGTGTAATGTTAGGTAGTCGGTTATTACATCTGATTCACTCAGTCTTTTGATTTCCTCCGACCCAGCTACAAAAGTGGTTGAATTGTCTGAAATTAGAATCCTCTGCATCGATTTATGGCTAATGAAGTGCCTGAACGCTTGAATAAATGAATGTTCACTCAGATTCGGAACGACTTCTAGGTGCACTGCTCTTGTGGAAGTGCATGTGAAAAGACATATGTATGCTTTCTTCTGGGTTTGGTTTGCTCGAATTAATAATGCTCCTGTATAATCGACTCCTGTGTAGGTGAACGGAGGTGCATCTTGCACTCTGAACTTGGTAATGGTGGCACAGTAGGTGCTTGGTAAGGTTTTCAATGACTTTCTTACAACGGACACACTTGTGAAGAATCTTTTTAATGCATTGTCATATGGTTGGAATCCAATACTGCTGAAGTAGAAATGTTACTATTGCATTAAGTCCGGAATGTAGCAAACTTTCATATGCATCAATTATGATAAGTTTAGTAAATTCATGGTCTGGTGGTAACAGATATGGGAATTTTGTAAGTTACGGGACTGGCGCATTATGAATTCGTCCATTACATCTGATAAGTCCATTATCATCAATAAATAGTCCAAGCTGTCTGACTCTTGGGGTGCTCTTTAACAATTTGTTTTTCACACCTTTCAATATTGATAGTTCCATTTTGTATGACGATTCTTGCAAGTGTTGTATCCAAATACGGACTGTGCTGTCAATTTCAGTAGTTTCGGTGCTCCAGTTAGTCTCTCTTCTCTAATGTGTCTACAAGTAAATATGAACCATTGGATGTATGCAGTCACCCGAACTAATTTGTAATAAGTACTGTATCTTTTGATGTCAATAACATTTGTGATATTTGAGTTCTCGGATTTACTATCGCTACATTTGTTGATTTCGGTTACGGACTCTTCGACATCAGTAACTGTTGATATTACAGCTTCTGTAGTCGGAACCTGATTTGGCCATCGATTTTTGTCTGTTAACCACTTCGGTCCCTTTTTCCATAAGTCATTTTCAGTAAATTTTGCTACCATTATTCCTCTGGTAACTAGATCCGCGGGATTATGTTCCATCGGGCAGTATTTCCATTTGCTTTCTCCAGTTGATTCTCTGATTTCATTAACTCTGTTCGCTATGAACTGCTTTAAAAGCTTCTTTGATTTCAACCAGTGTAGAACTATAAAACTGTCAGTCCAAAATACGACATTTTGACAATTTAATGTTAACGTTATATGCATTGAAAGTCTTGATCCTATCGTTGCAGCCATAAGTTCTAGTTGTGGAAGTGTTAAAGTTTTTACAGGTGAGACTCATTAGTAATTTTGCCATTATTAATGTAGATTCTGATCCATTACATAAATATGCTGCAGCTCCATAAGCTATCGGACTTATGTCAGTGAATACATGTAGAATACTGTCATATGAAGTAACTTGTCCAAAATACGGTCTTGGAACTCTTAGTCTTCGTTGCTTTTTGTATATCGTAAGCTATATTAATCCATATATCTCGAAAATTATCCGGTATCAGTTGTTCCCAATCAAGTCCACTTTTCCATAGTCCTCGAATAAAGGCTTTAGCTCTGATTGTCACTGGAGTAATCAATCCAAGAGGATCGTAGATTTGTGAAGTAAATCTTAAGATTTCCCGCTTGGTAACTTTGTCGTTGATGTCTTTATCAATTACACGTGTCGGATACATCAAGTTGTCTGACTGGCTGTCCCAAAGCATTCCAAGTACTTTTGTGTGTTGATCCTTGTCTAAGACTCCTTCATTTTCAGCTATTTGTCGTACATTTACCCTATTCGAAGACCAAGATCGAAGGTTGAATCCTGCGGTTGCCATCATCTGTCTACACTCGTGGAAATACTTTGTAGCTTCGGCTTCATCTCATAAACTAGAAATTTTGTTGTCAGCATATAAATCTCTCTCCATGATTGTTGCAGTCTGGCTATCATTCAACTGTAAGTGTTTCAGTATTGTGGCACTTAGGATAAAAGGTGAGCATGTTGCCCCGAATAAGACGGATTTGAATCTGTACGTCTGTAAACTACTCTTAGGATCGGACGGGTCATTGAGCCATAAAAAACGTGTTGCATCACGGTCCTCTTCATGTAAATCAACATGAAGGAAAGCTTTTTCAATGTCAGTGGTTATTGCAACTGGATAAGCTCTAAATCTCAGTAGGATCTTTGTCAAATCATTTAATTCAGGTGGGGTATCCATCAAGCAATCATTTAAGCTTTTAGAATTCTGTGACTGACAACAGCTGCAGTCGTATACAATCCTGATTGGTGTGGTGCTTGACTCTCTGTATACTGGATGATGTGGTATGTAGTGAATTCTAGGTGCGTTCCATTCTGTGTCGTTCACTTTCTCAATGAAACCACGTTTCTCCTGGTCCACAATGATCTATCCCTACTTATCTAACATATCAGGTTTTTATGCCCCGCCATGAAGTGGAAGGGGCATATAGATTTACCCTTGTCCATACGTCCGTACGTCTGTACATCCGTACGTCCCGATGTTAAGTTTTGTGTTTACGTCCATATATTGGCAACCTCTTGTGGTATTTTGATAATATTATATCAGTACATGCTCCTTGATTAGTACTAACAGATTCACCAACAATTAGGGATCCATGACCTACATTTTACGCTTGAGTGACTTTGGTTTAATTTTGCGTTAAAGTCCATTTCTGAATAACTACGCATTATAGCAATATGATGTTTCATCAAATTAATTGCCTTGATGAGTACTACCCAAAACATTGACAGTAATGTGGCTTTGACCTATATTTTAAGTTTGAATGACTTTGGTTAAATTTTGCTGTAAAGTCCATTTCTCAACAACTACGCATTATAACAATATGATGTTTCATCAAATTAATTGCCTTGATGAGTACTACCCAAACCATTGACAGTTAGGTGGCTTTGACCTATATTTTACGCTTTAGTGACTTTGGTTAAATTTTGAGTTAAAAGTCCATTTCTCAACAACTACGCATTATAACAATATGATGTTTCATCAAATCAATTGCCTTTATGAGTACTACCCAAAACATCGACAGTTAGGTGGCTTTGTCCTATATTTTACGCTTGAGTGACTTTTGTTAAATTTTGCGTTATAGTCCATTTCTCAACAACTACACATTATACCAAAATGATGTTTCATTAAATTGATGGCCTTGATGAGTACTAATCATTGATAATTAGGTTGCTTTGACCTATATTTTATGCTTGAGTGAATTTTGTTAAATTTTGCATTTAAGGCCGTTTTTCATCGACTTAACATGCTATCCCAATGTTGTTGCATCAAAATAAATCAACTTGATGAGTACTATCCAAATCAAGGCCAATTTGACCTGCTTTTTTATTTTGCTTTAGTGACTTTTGGTTTATTTTCTGCTTGAATGACTTTGTTAAATTTTTGCATTAGGCCCATTTCAAACAACTAGATGTTTAATTGGTAAATACTAGATAATTCTTGGATAATTTTATAACTTGACCAATATTTAATGTTTAAAAGCCTTTAGTATGGTATTTTTTTTTACTTTCCATTATTCAACAAAAGTGTATTGAACAATCATCTGTAAAGGTTATTCCTCATGATTCGGCGACCTGGAACTAATTTTTATGCCCGATTGACTTGGGATATCTATTATGAAAAATTTGTTGGCGGGGCATCCGTGTCTTATAGACACATTCTCTAGTTGACTAAGTCTCTGTATAACACTCTCTGTTCTCCGCTTCGTGACAACAAAATTTGAAGGTAATTCATCATAGTCCTGTTTTCATGGTAATCTTGCAATGTATTTATTGTCTCTAAACTCAATTGATTTGTCCTGGTGAGATTTCAAATACTCCTTGTTGTCAGGTTTCTCTGTGTCTTTACTGCTAATACCAACCGACACCAATTTCCAAAAGTTTTCAATGTTTCGGTTGTCTATCTTGTGTGGGATTAATATGTTGAACATGTTAGTTGTAGATGCCAATTTTTGTCCTCATCGTATCCTTTCACTTGTCCCGAAAGTAAATACCTAATCTTGGACTTGACCGCAGTTTGTCCATTTCCTCTTATGACTCTGTCTTCCACGATGTTCCAATAATAGTCTGTGCCTATTAATAGCGAAATGTCAAACGACTCCTCTTGGGCAATGGGATGTGCTAGTTTTAATCCTCGTAAATACTCATGCTGATTCTGTTTTTTGCACATATGATTCTGTAATGGCATAGCTATCTTGGTTACTATCAATACTTTGATCAGTAACTTCTGTTCAGTCTAAGTCATCAAGTAAACTGTTGCTGTTTCTAAGTGTCTTGTATCTTTGTCTCCGTCGCCAAAAGTTGACAGGTTCAAAACTTCTGTTCCATTCAATTTTTAAGTTGATTTTCCGTGTGAGGTCTTCTGTTACGAATGATCGTTGAGCTCATTCATCGAATAGGATGTTTGTGTCCAAGAATGTCCCATCATAACCAACAAGTGCTACGGCTGTCTTTAAAAGTACACTAGCTCAAGGCTCAATAGTCTGTGAGTACAAAATGTTAGTAGTTGAACTATCTGTATCATTGATTATGTTGACAGAAGTCGAATTCTTGTTAGTATGGTCTACCTGGGCCAATCAACATGATTTCTCTGGTTGCTTGCATGCTTTTGTGTGCTCTCTACAAGTGTGATATGCTTGTCAGTATGGTTACATATACTAATATGGTGTCTCTTTTTACATTTCCTTCAAGTATTATTTGATTTACATTTATTTAGTCGATGGTTTCCCAGACAATTGTAACATAGTTTTTCTCACTATACTTAGGCATGCTGATACATCTTTTACTTTGGAACAATTTGTAGGTGAGTGTATTTCATGGCAGAAAATGCATGGACGCTTGTCTAGTGTTTGTGGAACGTACCTGTTTTGATTTTTTGTCGTGCCTTTGGCCTCGTTCCAGTGATGAATGATGAAATGGTTGATATGTTTTGCGGTTTGTCTACGTCTTGTCCTTCATCCATAATGTTGATTTCTTCTCGTATACTTTCCCCCAGGTCATGTAGTATCCATGTACTCGTTCCGTGTACCCGTCTCAAGTTTCTCTGTATTTCACTTGGTAGTTTATTCAAGATAATCGGTACCAGTAGCTTACTGTATGTTTCCTGAGACTCGGCTAAAGCATCTATACCTGTTACGTATTAAAGATTCCATTTGGTCATAGAATGTTTTCAAACTACACACATCGTTTCTTGGTTGTGGGATTTCAATCAGTACTTCTTTGATATAGCTGAAATATTGCTGAGTAGACGTTAAACAATATTCAATCAATCAATCAATCAATCAATCAGTACAGTTGTACTTCTAAATATGTGCTAACTATCTTGTCATTTTTGCGGAATCTCTCTTTTAGTACATTTATTGCTTCATCATAATTAAAGTTTGTGAGTGCAAATCCTGCAATTGACTGAAGAGCTTCATGTTCAAGCTGAGCTTTTTAGGTAATTGAATTTCTGCACATTTGTGAGTGATGTGTTCGGGTGTACAGCTGACTTGAACGAGTCCCAAAATGATTGCCACTCAAGAATTTGACCTGAGAACTTGGGAAGTGTAAGTTTGGGCAGTCGATGACTATCATTGCTACTTCGGCTAATGTTAGATGACAAACTTGGTTATGCGATATGAATTTGATTATTGACTTGTTGAACATCATACTGTTGAGCGTTACATGAAGGAATGAAAGACGGGGTGTCTGGATTGAGTGAGTGACACTGAGGAGACTCATTTGTGCTAGACTTTGAAGAGGGTTGTATCTGTTCAATGAACTTATGTGCCTGTGTGATTTTCGTTTCCAGTGATACTGAATATTCCTCCGACTCGATAATTTCATTCTCCACATCCTCCGTGTTAGTAAGCTCAAGAATTTTTTCAAACAATTCTTCCATAAATGTTTGTTTCTTGATAATTTTCTCAAAGTTCTTTATCACTCCTTCCGTGTCGATTTCTGAATCATTTCGAGCTAGATTGTGTTGAAAAGTCAGGTTATTACGCTCTTATTCCAAACTCGTACAGACTTCAGTCTCTTTAACTCCATTGTCACAGCACCATAAATATCGATAATAAGGGGAAATATATCTAAACAACAATCGTGTAAGGCTTTCGTTTTCTTTTTATCTTCACTTCCACCCAAGGCGGCGTTATTGACAAGGCGACATCAACAATGGGAAAATTACAATAGTACTAGAATACGAACGTCATATTCCCGTGACAATCTTGACACAGCTTGTGTATTTAATAATGATTTGATATTTGGTCTGAAGCTTTAGTTTGATGAGTTGTATCGTGTCTCCCCATTTCAAGTAAATAACTCATCTACTTCCTGTTTGACGAAAACTTTGATTTTTTCCCATTAAAGCCATATATTGAAATTTTTTGTCATGGATTTCTCAGTTTTAGTATGTAGTAATGATTTGATATTTGGTCTGCAGCATAAGTATAATGAGTTGTATCGTGATTTCTCAGCTTGTGTATGTAGTAATGATTTAATATTTGGTCTGAAGCATAAGTATAATAAGTTGTATCGTGTCTCCCCTTTTGGAGTCAGTAACTCATCTACTTCCTGTTTGACGATAACTTTGATTTTTTCCCATTGTGGCTATATATTGAAATTTTCTGTCAATTATTTCTCAGCATGTGTATGTAGTAATGATTTATTATTTGGTTTGAAGCTTTAGTATGATGATTTGTACAGAGTCTCCCATTTTCAAGTCAGTAACTCATCTACTTCTTGTTTGACGATAACTTTGATTTTTTCCAATTATTGCCATATACCGTATACCGGGTTATTTTCGGGGGGGGTGCTAATTTTGGCGTATTTTAGCGGTTCAGCTTAAATCGCCATTCTGCCAAATTTTATTCTGCAGCTTATATGTTTAAAAAGTATATGAAATTTATAATTTTTTTTAAATTGTTACCTTTGGAAATTAATTAATATTTATCATAACAGCTTGGATATCTCTATGTATTGCGTATGACTAAAGTTTGTATTCAAGCCAAGCTGTGACAAATATTCAAAATTACTGAAAATGCAGGTACTAATATAAATTACATAAATACTAAATAATTGATTAATAGCAAAATCAAAGGATGATTATCATTCTTTTCTTTATTATTTCATGTTGATAACACTTATTATAAACCAAAACTCACTTCTTTTTAGTAACAAGGGAAATATTTTATAATGTATTTTACATAATCGCGAAAATAAAAACCGCCAAAATTTTTCTTATAAAACCGCCAAATTTAACACCCGTCAAAATAACCCGCTATACGGTATTGAAATTTTTCATCAAGGATATCTCGGCTTGTGTATGTAGTAATGATTTGATGTTTGGTCTGAAGCTTTAGTATGATAAGTGTTATGGTCTCCCCTTTTCAAGTCCATAACTCATTTACTTCCTGTTTGACGGTAACTTTATTTATCACTGCAACTATGCCAATGCTTGTATTGTGTCCACGCTTGTATTATGTCCACACATACTTAACTTAGCATTGCCATATTGATTCAGGGTTCAATGAGCCGGGGTATAACTGGGTGCCATTCGGCGACAGTTCTTGTTTTGACCAGCTTACTGATATTGGTTATCTCCCTTTGTTGTAACGGAAATAGGACTGTTTAAGGTGAAAATGGGTTGCCTCATGGGGTTGTCACCTGTCACATAATTTCTATAAAAACATGGTAATTATTTTTTGATCACATGGGCATTTACGTTGAGATATATACTTTCACTTATTTTTGCTTCTCCATTTGGACGGCAAGACCCTTCACAAGTCCTGTCAAAAGTTCTATGTCTGCTGCTACTTGGACTGCCTCTGCCGAAAAATATATAATTCATGATGAATGAATTATTTTCCTTTGTATCTTTTTTTTTATTTGAAACACAATATTTCTTTTGTTTATAATTGTGCAAAGATTTTAAAACCTCCTACCTTATTTTCTTCAATGATGTCAAAAGCTTTTGAATAAATGTTTTTGCTAAGAATGATTAAATATCGTATATCGGGATATTTTTGAGTGTGTTAAATTTTTTTGCAAAGTTCACTGTTGACAATCAAGCATTTAAATAAGCCTTCACTTAAATTTCACTGCCCATTTAAATGCATAGAGTCAAATAGGAAAACGCAAATCATAAAAATAGTGAATATTTCACTGCCTCATTTAACACCAAAACTGCAAACAAAAGCCTACATGAAAATAACCGATAAACTGCAACAAAATGGCCAGTAATGGAAAACTTAGGTTAATGTGTCCTGTTTAGATATAAATATCTGCTTTCTGTGTTTTTCAGAGTGATTGAATCATGTCAAGAAGCTTTCATACTACGTTTGTACAGACAGAAAAACAAGGTAACAATGGAAAAGTTATGTAATAAAATTTCTTAACTTTTGAATTGTCATTTAAGAATTTTATAACAAGTGCAGGTAAATTTTTTTTAACATGAATTAACTAATATTGTTTTACAATTCATACATGATCACATATTGTGAAAAAAGCAAGTGAACATCTTTTTATGATCTTTCTTCATTTGAAAGTTGAGGCTGAAGTTGACAGACATTTGATAGATTATTGCATATATGCATGAAATGTTTATACCTTTAATATGTAGTATGTATATTAATGATTTACAATTTCATTGTTACAGACTTGTGTCACTGGAATGGATTATGTAGTCAGCTTGGCCTTTATTTTGTTTATTATTGAATTCAATAGTATTTTATATTTATGCATAATATAGGTCATTGATGCTTTTTGTCACACATCTTTGATGGATATGTTTTCGTTTTGAAAATTGTAAGGCTTGATAATATCAGTCAGCCTAATGATACATGTAATATATAATGAACTTACCAGGTAGTCAGATGTATTTGTGTCATGCCTGCACCTTTGATATTTGGTCAGTAGGTATTTGCTCGGATGTTTGACTAACTAACAGAAATTGAAATACAAGCCACAGATTCCAAGTCTCTTTTTGAATTTTTACATGTATTTGTTCATTGATGTATTAAAACCCCAATGACAGTTTAACACTTACCATAAATGTAAGAAAACATAACATCCATTTTTGTCTCGCCCACGATGGAAGACGCGGAAAGCGAGACATATGCGTACAAAGTATGATGGTGATGGCTGCGACGGCGTAGACTTTCATGTTAAGTTTTTGTGAATAAGTCATTTTCTCAGTTACTATAAATGGTAAGTCAATGATATTTGGTATATAAGTTGGCATTGAGTAGTGCATGACAGTCTGCTATATGGCTTTTGTTTGTGACCTCAATTTCACGGTCCAATGAACATGTTAAGTTTTTGTGCTTAATTTAGTTTCTCAGTAAGTATAAATGGGAGGTCAATGATTTATGGTATGTAGGTTGGTCTTAGGTAGTACATGATAGTCTGTCATATGGCTTTTGTCCTTGACCTCAATTTCACGGTCTAGTGGGCATGTTAAGTTTTTGTGATTAAGCCATTTTCTCAGTACATGTAACTATAAGTGGTAGGTAAATGATATTTGGTATATAGGTTGGTCTTGGGTAGTGTATGATAGTCTGTTATATGGCTCTTGTCTGTGACCTCAATTTCATGGTTCAATGCACATGTTAAGTTTTTGTGCTTAATTTAGTTTCTCAGTAACTATAAGTGGTAGGTCAAAGATATATGGTATGTAGGTTTGTCTTAGGTAGTACATGACAAACTGCTATATGGCTTTTGTCCTTTAGCTCAATTTCACAGTCTACCCTAGTGAGCATGTTAAGTTTTTGTGACTATATCATTTTCTCACTAGTTATAAGTGGTAGGTCAATGATATTAGGTATATAGGTAAGTCTTGAGTAGTACATGACAGTCTGCTATATGGCTTTTTTCTGTGACCTCAATTTCACAGTCCAGTGAACATGTTAAGTTTTTGAGCTTAGTTTAGTTTGTCAGTAACTATAAGTGGTTGGTCAATGATATATGGTATATAGGTTGGTCTTGGGTAGTACATGACAATCTGCTATATGTCTTTTGTCTTTGACCTCAATTTCACGGTCCGTTGATCATGTTAAGTTTCCTAGTTTTTATATTACCGCAAAAAATTTGAGGTCGTATAATGGTATGGCGCTGTCATTGTCGTCGTCGTCCACGGCGTCATCGTCTGTAGACACTTTTGTTTTTGGTCAATAACTTAAGTTCCAGTTGATCAATCCTTATTAAATTTTAACACAATGTTCCTTGGCACAAAAGAAAGACTTTGAGTGGTTTTGGATTTTGTGGCCGCTCCCATTATTAAAAAGAGGGCCAAAAAAGGCAAAATTGGGTGTATTCAGATAATTGGCTGTAGAATTTTTATTATTCATCAGATTTTGGTGGGATTCTTTCAATGTGTTCCTGAGGAAATTTCCAATCAGTAGTATGTCAACAGATTTCACGTCGCATGTACCATTCATGAGATAAATGGGGCCCAAAAGGGGCAAATCATAAAAATTTCATTTTTATATTTCTAGTCCGATTTTGATGCAGTTTTTTTAATGGATTCCTTATGAAAAATTAATATGGTGCTAAACTATTAGATATTTGATAACATGTTTCCTTTCTGAGCTATGAGGGCCAAATGGGTCCAAATTCGCAAATGTGCAGATTACATAAATTTTTTTTTAATTTTTCATCTGATTTTGATGGGATTTTTTTTCTTTACATTCATCCTGTCTTAAGCTTTAAGTCGATCCCAAGGGATTTTGTGTATCTCTTACCGTTTCCGAGCTGTAAGGGTTCAAAGGGGTCAAAATTTCAATTTTCACAAATATGTAAAATCTTTATTTCTCATCGGATTTGGATGTTTTTTTTCCTAGTTTGTGTCCTGCTAATTACTGTTTCAGTCTCCTTGTCCATCTAGTTACTGTGTCAAGCTCTTTACTTGGTCCACATTCATTTTATATTGCACTTGTTCAAATTTCACTGGTTGACATGCTGCGATCGTATCATGCTGCCCTCTGCGTAGCCCTTTATTCTTAATGTAAGGTCAATAATATTTGTTATGTGTTTTGTCTTAGATGGAAGATGACAGCCTGCTATTTGGCTTTAGCCCATGACCTCATTTTCATGGTCTATTGAACATGTTTGGTTTTGGGTGATACTTTAAAGTCTGCTATATTGCTTTTGTCAGTTACCCTAATTTCACAGTCTTGCAAACATGATAAATTTTCTGATTTAGTCAGTTTGAGTTTTCACATCAATTTTGCAAACCAAGTAGGGACAGGCGAGACATCAATTTAGGTCCACACTTGTTATATTATTAAGTAAATAAAAATCGTAAATCTGTTACTGATTTCAGACTGGCTTTATCAAAGCATTTTCTGACAGTCCTCATGTCTTTACATCAGGATTTTCATCTGTTGAGAGAACAATGAAGAACCTGTTTGTTAAGAATCTATTTCTATGGCCAAGGTTCCATGCCAGTGTTGTAGCAGCTTTAGAGAATAATAAGGTATGAATACTAGATAACAGAATTATATAGTAAAATTATTTACATACTTATGAAACATGACTTATGTTATGATTTGATCTGCACTGAAGAGACATAAGTTGTCAAAATGTCCATTTGGAGAAACTAAATTTACAGAAACTTCGGTATTTAGTTTAATAGTTCTAAACAAGTCTAAACAAGTCTTCAATCAGTATTGAAAATGTATTTACTGTAAGCTACATTATTGATAAGAAATCACAACATTGAGATATTGTGATGGAAAATAATAGTGTAACGCTACAAACAGAACAAAGAAGACTTGATTTCTTTCAGACTCAAATTATTTTATACTTTGACAATACTGGATAATCATTTATTTTTCGTGGGGATAAATTTTGTATATTTAACCTTAAAAACTATTTCAATGAACAAATTTTCGTGGAAATGATATAATGTGCAGTAATTAATATTGATTGAATTTAAATTTGTTGGTATTTGATTTCGTTGATAACTTTTAGCCACGAAATAAACAAAATTTAATTCCCCCATTTTTGCTTCTACAGTATTACAATCGGACATTATAAAACTGTCAAGCATATTGTTCATTGATTTTTCCTTATTTCCTGATAATTTGTTTGACAGAGCAAAATATTAAGTAGACGTAGATAAAAATGATGTTAGACAAAATGTCAATGGGGACATCATAAGTGCAAAACAGTCACAATCCTTGCAAATGGCGGGATGCTCTTTAGTTTTGTTTGGAGACCATACAGTTAAATAACATTTCAGTAACAAAATACCACCATTCATTTGATGATACATATGGAATATAGGAGATTTTGTTTTTGATACAGACTTTATTACAGCCAGTATTAAGTAAGCCCGTTAGGGCAAGCTTGATGCATTACTCCTTGGTGAAGTCCCTATCAAAAACAAATGTCCTATATTTCTTTTATCTGTAATTCACAAAATGATAAATTTAACTCAATAATAAAATGAAATAAGCAAAAATTTCTGTTTTAGCATGGTTAATACATTGATTAATGCAAAAATTAATATGCATTCTTTATCAGTTCAACGTATGATACATATGAACTCGATGCATAGCAACAGTCACGTGATATCTTGACAGTGACCCTTTATTTTCTTTATCACAGCCTGTTTAGTATTACTTACATTATCAGACAATGTATATCTAAATTTATACAAGTAACCAATAAATCTCAATATCATCATTCATTACTTAATATATTGTAAATTATCATTATATCCTGTCATTTACCATTTCATATTGTTTTTCCAGATTGATGTAGTAGAAATCCAAGTGAAGTTAACATCAGCCATGTTAGCTTGTCAGACTGCACTTTTAGATTTAATCAATGCCTGTATTAAAGAACTGAAAAGATGTACAACTGCTGTGAGATTTCATTTATTTTATAGTTAAATTTTCTATAACATATGAATGTATTTGAACTCAATTTTAGGTGTTAGTTATTTTTAAAATATTTACTGCGGATAACCTCTGACATTCCCCATATTTCTCTTGAAATTGTTAAAGATAGTTACCTGTCTTCACATGTAAACTGTTTGTTCACACTTCCCATTGTTACAACAACTTTCATTCACGCCTGAAGAGTTTCATCCTCTAGGAAAAATCTATCAAACTGATTAAATGACTTCAAAGGGATTAAAATGATAAGAAAAGTTGGGGATGGTATCAGAGTTCTTTTATGAATTATAAACTTAAAAAAAAAAGATTTGAGTAGTCAAATAGAACCTGATTGTATTTCTTTTGTATTGCCAAAAACATCCTTACAATATGAAGATTTAGGGAAATTTAGCAAAACTAGTATGTAAGCAAAGAAATTATGATTTGGTTACCTTTCCTATAAAGAGAGAGATGGCGTTGATATGAATATAACAACAATTTTATTAATCATCATTAAACTGTAAAAGAAAACCATAAAAAAGTCATCAAACACTTTCAAACAATGAGCAAAAGCTCAGACTGCATGGTCAGCTCTGTATATGGTACATTATTAAGAAATATATGGATTTAAGGTAGATTGACACTTATACACGGTGCATTCGATTTGCACACTTGCGAAACACAAAAAGGATGTAGAATTGACTTGATTTTTAAGCCGGAATATTCCTTTATTGGCCCTTTCATTGTGACATCATAATAGATTGACATACACTTTCCCGCAAATTAGCTCCCTTTTACCATAAATATTGTCTATTTTGTAAACTATATAGAATATCTCTCTTGAACAAACGGTGACATATAGATTTTTTTTAGCTCAACATATAGCTGAAGTGTATACCTCTGAAATAACAAAAAATAAAACAAATCTATCTGATATTTATTTCATATGAATGCTAATCAATAAGCATGTTCTCGCAGTTCCCTATATATTCTTTGTAAATATTGCTGAAAAATACTGAATTTGGCCTTATTTTCAAAACCTTATAACAAGAAAAGATGATCTATCAATTTTTATTTTATTTTTTTAACAAATGGACTAAGGTCTACAAAATATCTTAAAATAAAAAAAAATCTGTCTGATATTTTTATTAGGATCGAACTACCTTAACTGTAATGTATTGTAAGAAATTTTGAACAGGGGGTGGTAAGCTCACTTGGGTTTTTGCATAATGAGTCCTTGCTATTGTATTACTAATTACATTGAAAGTTATTTCTTCGTGCTAACGTCAGTGTGTAAAATTATTTCTTCATAGATTGATGCAGATGAAGTTACAGTAGAAAATGCTATTGGGAAGTCTTTTGATAAAATCATCAGATTTCAGTTGGATCCAGTATGGCATCAGTTAGGAAGTAAAACAAAACAACTTGTTACTGACATTAAAACTCTCAGGTTAATATTAAGGTAAGTTATATCAGTTATGGTTATGCTTGATGAGTCCATATATGGGATTTTATTGGAACAAAATGTGTTTCATACAGAAAAAAAATATTTGAATTCAACACTTATGAAACAGTTCATTTGATTGGTTAAAACTGACTGTCGATTACACTATGTACATGCTTTGGACAAAGTGGGTCCACTGTCTAGTCTGTTCCTTGTCCACTTACAACTACTTTAAATATAAATAAGACATTGTTTGATTTAATTAGAATCACAATAACAGTACATTATTTGAAAGTTTGGGGTGACAATCTTGATTTGACTGTCAAAAATATCCATTTACAGGCTCTGCTATGCATATAACTTCCATGATATTTTATCAATTATTCTTATATGACTCTCTTCTTTCGCTTTGGAAATAAAGCTATGTTCTAATTCCAACAATATTTTTTAGCACATGCTTATAGTTTTTTTTTACAAAAGGACATTCGTAATGTACAATTTCACATTTTATTGACCCAATATTCATTTTATTTTGTGTAAATAAAGTTTTAAGGGGATACGATACAGTAAAGATCCTGAACTGATTATTTCGTGAAATTTTGAAATCAAGTCAATTTGAATATGCTCTTTTCAAATCTGCAAAGAAAAATATACCTTCATTATTTCATTTTCGAGATAATTGCGATTCAAAATTGCCCATTTTCCAAGATGTATTTTTACAACAATATGTAAAATGTCATAACTTTTGAACGATTTAAGCTAATTGCTTCCGGTTTTTTGCTACAGTTTTCTGAGATATTTCTAAAGAAGGTAAGTATACATTTTAAAACAAAATTTCAACATTTGTGGTTCGAAATTTACATTTATGTTCATATTTATAGAATAAACGTTCATTTCTTGTAAGTAAAATTTCACATAGAAAAAAATTTTGAACTGATTTTTTCTTCATAATTCCCAGAGATCTCCGTGAAATATCACTCTTCTGAAATTCGCTTTGAAAAATGGGGGTCCATGTACTTATTTTAAAGCTACAGAGAGAAAACTGGCATTTTTTATCACTGCAAATGAGCATTCCCAGTTTTGGTGCGAAATGACGTTACATTATATTTTGCTCAGAAAAAAGTCGTAAACTTATGTTTTCTCGCATATTAGTGTTGTGAAAAATAGAACAAAATTTAATTCCATTATACAGGAAATAAAAGACATCAAACAGAACAGAGAATTGATCCTGTGATTAATGATTACTTGCATCTAAAGACATGCACAAAGATCAGTCGAATACATTGTACCTACTAGACCCTTCTAGTGACTTTGTGATTATTTCACTTCTACCACTGTTCAAGTATTAGATCAATATACAGTGACCAATTCCCTGGTTTCACCTATCGATCTTTAATTAAAAAAAAAATCAGAAGTCATTGTATGTTGTGTTGGTTAAGGGGTTGGATAGGAGGGTTTTGATCCCGATTTCCCGGGAAAGAAAATGTACGATTCTCTCAGTCATCCCGAAAAATGAAATTGACCGAATCTCGTTCCTGATAAGTGTTTTTTCCGAAATCTCTGTGAAATAAATGACCTTTCCTGTTGTCCCGAAAAAAATCATACCGACCCTCATTTAGATTTAGATAATTATCATGCATGTGTATCGTGATTATGCCTCTTCGTTATCATACTCTTGCCTATTTTTTATTGATAATACATTGTCACAGCATTTTGTATTTAATCCGCGAAATATTGTGATATAAAAAAGCCTTTTTCACAGGATTTTTAAGTGAATGTTCAAGGCATCCCCTGGAAATTCAAATCGTAAAATGCCGTGAAATTGCCCTGAAAATAAACGATGCTGTTGTGAAAAATGATTCTATGGTAAACGATGCCGAAAGGAGATTTTTGCCATTAGGTGTCAATTTTAGAAGCATGTCGAATCTTAAGCTGCCACATACCGTATTTCGTTTATTTCGTTATGAGCAATTCATATAAGCACATTGATTTTATCATATTTTTTATTATACATGCTTTCACAGACAGTAACCTGTCCGCAGTTCGCAAAGTCCAGTGATTTATGACGTTGCGCCCTAATCTGACGTCGCGTAAACAACATTCCAGATCTGGCGATGTTATTATTTGCCCTTGGTACTGTATCATATCCCCTTAAATATTGAATCACTCAAAAATCCACATCAAATTATGACAATTATAGAAATTTACAACTGTTACTAAATTTAAGACTTGGAACTGAAATTGACATAACCATAACCTAGCAACGAATGTGTTGTTGTTATGAAATCTTATCTATGTTGCAAATCATGCTCTACAATTTAAATATAAAATTTTTAATTTTTAATGTTAATAAAATTATAAATGTGAGTTTTTTTTATATTTTTCTTTTCTTTTTTTTGGCTTCAAAAATGACATAACTAAGCAGTAATATAAATCAGAAATACAACCAGCTCACACTTATAACCGCTTTGATTTTATGTTTTATACAAATTATTTGTATTAATTCATAAGCTTATGAGCCACTTTAATATTAATAAACAAAAATATAGATTTCTCTTTGTTCTTTTATGTGTGTTTGTATGCAGTTTTCCAACATATTTCTATTCTAGTGCACAACCAAAAATTGCTTCCTAAGAGCCTCTCCGAATGCTCAAAACTCTTGTTAGATATATTAGAATTGAAATAGATTATTGCAATTTGGCTCTATGCGAATTAGAACATGATCAGACCTTATATTTGTCTTCATTTTTAGCTTACGTGGCTATGCCAGGGTGAGCTTTTGCCATCACTTGGCGTCTGTCGTCCGTCCGTCCGTTGTAAACTTTTCATTCAGAGATCTTCTCCTCTGAAACCACTGGGCCAATTGGAACCAAATTTGGTCACAATAGTCCTTGGCTGGTCCCCTTTAAAAAAGATATCAGGCAGGTCCGTACCTCATCCAAGATGACAGCCAGCAGGGAACATAGTTTTAACATTGGACCCTATGGGTGAACACATTCAAAAATCTTCTTCTCAGAAACTACCAGTCCAGTTATAACCAAACTTAGTCACAATGGTCCTTAGATTGTACCTTCCAAAAAAGATATCCAGCAGGTCCGTACCTAATCCAAGATGGCCACCAGCTAACATTGGACCCTATGGAAAAGACATTCAAAGATCTTCTTGTCAGAAACTACCAGTCCAATTATAACCAAACTTAGTAACTATGGTCCTTAGATGGTCCCTTCCAAAAAAGGTATCAGACAGGTCCGTACCTAATCCAAGATGGCTGTCAGCGGGGAACATAGTTTTAACATTGGACTCTATGGAAAAGACATTCAAAGATCTTTTTCTCAGAAACTACCAGTCCAATTATAACCAAACGAAAAAGGTATCCGGCAGGTCTGTACCTAATCCAAGATGGCCGCCAGCAGGGAACATAGTTTTAACATTGGACCCAATGGGAAAGACATTCAAAGATCTTCTTCTTAGAAACTACCAGTCCAATTATAATCAAACTTAGTCACAATGGTCCTTAGATGGTCCCTTCCAAAAAAGGTATCCGGCAGGTCTGTACCTCATCCAAGATTGCCGCCAGCGGGGAACATAGTTTTAACATTCTCCCCTATGGAAAAGACATTCAAAGATCTTCTTGTCAGAAACTACCAGTCCAATTAGAACCAAACTTAGTCACTATGGTCCTTAGATGGTCCTTTCAAAAAAAAGGTCCGTACCATATCCAAGATGGCCCTGTGGGGAACTTAGTTTCAACATTGGACCCTATGGGAAGGACATTCAAAGATCTTCTCAGAAGCTACAAGTCCAATTATAACCAAACTTAGTCACAATGGTCCTTAGATGGTCCCTTCCAAAAAAGGTATCCGGCAGGTCTGTACCTCATCAAAGCTTGCAGCCAGCAGGGAACATAGTTTTAACATTCTCCCCTATGGAAAAGACATTCAAAGATCTTCTTGTCAGAAACTACCAGTCCAATTATAACCAAACTTAGTCACAATGGTCCTTAGATGGTCCCTTCCAAAACAGGTATCCGGTGGGTCTGTACCTCATCCAAGATGGCGGCTAGCGGGGAACATAGTTTTAACATTGGACCCAATTGAAAATACATTCAAAGATCTTCCTCAGAAACTACTAGTCCAATTAAAACTAAACTAAGCCACAATGGTCCTTAGATGGTCCCATCCAAAAAAAGGTATCTGACAGGTATGTACTTCATCCAAGATGGCCGCCAGCAGGGAACATAGTTTTAAAATTGGACCCTATTGAAAAGACATTCAAAGATCTTCTTCTCAGAAACTACCAACGCAATTATAACCAAATTTAGTCACAATGGTCCTTAGATGGTCCCTTCCAAAAAAGGTATCCGGCAGGTCTGTACCTCATCCAAGATGGCTGACAGCGGGGAACATAGTTTTAACATTGGACCCTATTGAATATACATTCAAAGATCTTCTTCTCAGAAACTACCAGTCCA
>MJUU01012671.1:33071-47147 GCA_002080025.1 Modiolus philippinarum | reverse complement strand
AATTTTTGAATTTTTATTTGAATTGTGGTCTGAATGTTTTAATTTCAGCAGTATGTATTACCTTGATTATAAGGGGAATCCCTGCCCAAAGTTTTTTTGAATGGTTTTTTGTTTTGGGTTGTAATGGATGGTGGAGCTTTCGGTTGCCATGGAAACCAAACAAGAATACTGTAATTTTAGAAAAAAAAATTCTGCTAAATTTTATGTCTTGTTTTTCCTATTGCAAATGCCTTTTATCTATGTCAGCCATGGTCCAGGTGAGCGATACAGGCTCTTGAGAGCCTCTTGTTTATCTCGCTATTGCTCGGTATAAAATATTGACAAATATAAGGTCTGCCCATGTTCTAATTTGCATAGAGCCCGCTTGCAATAATCTTAAATCTATTATCTTATGCAGTGTAGTTTCTTAGTTTTTAGGGGAAGTTTCTTTTCTTTTCAGGCCATCTGACCTAAAAGGTATGAACATACCATCTGTACACATATTTAATGTTCTCCCCTGAAACCAAATCTGGTCTAATTATGATCAAACTTCAATGAATGATCTTTTGATCGTGCCCTCTCAGAATTATATCTTAAATCCTGATTGAATATTTCATATGGCTTCAATTACTGACAAAAAATGTGGCATTGTGAAATAAGTCGTCTTCTGAACATGCTTGGTTAACTGAAATTAACCATGTACAATCCTTGAACTGTCCTCTTGCAAACGTGTACTCAGTGATCCCATCCAATATTACGTGCCATAATTAAATAGAGATCATTTGGAAATTTCACTTGAAAGGTTTTTTTTTCGTATTGGTCTCTCCATATCAAACTTGACTCATCAGATCTGAAAAATATATAGATACATTGCCACCGAATAAAATTATTTTATGTTTCAAAATATTTATGATATTTTCAGTATACAAAATGTATAGTCATTTACTTACTTAAATTTCAGACACCTGACCCAGTATGATTGTGTTACTTTTCACAGCATGGTGAACTCTGTCAGGTATAGATTAATTTTCAAATTTGTAGTATTCTTAGTCCTGTGAATTTGAGTAGAAGTAATAATGATATCTTCTCATTGCAATAGATATTATGAAGAATTATGGGGAAAATATGGTTTACTTCTAGAAAATAAATACTTTTAATATACCATGATACTGTGGAGGTACTTTTAAAAATGCATTTCCTTGGGATCTTTATTTTGTGGTTTTAGCGAACCACAAAAATTCATGAAAATTGGAACCCCACAAACAATAGTACTTTCACAGTATACATCTTTATATTGATTCACAACATATGCATCAGAGCTGTATCACTGTTGAAGTATTTATGAATTCTAACTCTGACTGCATATTTTTACAGGACAAATGAGAAAACATTTGGTCAGAATACAGGATGGTTGTTTATGGACTCAGCTGATTCTCTGTTTGTTGTAAGTATTTATATTGCTGATAAAAAAAAGACAAAATAAAACATGTACACATAAGGAGTCACCACACATTATCATGGGTGTGCACAAACCAATACTATCAGGTATTTTGTGATTATGATAAATTGTGTCATGAAATAGTTACATATGAATGTAAATGTTTTCTGAAAAACAAAGTGATTTGTGTATTTGAAATATGCATAGTAATAAAGAGATTTATTGTATAGCAACATAATATTTGCTTTAAAATACAAGGATTATTGCATGAATATTGGGAATATTATCCCTTGTAGAATATATATTGCACTCGCAAGCTTGTGCAATATGTAATGCTACTCGAGACAATATTCCCCAATATTGATGCAATAACCCTATAATATGATGCTATTACTATCAAACAGAAACAGCAAACTTACAGCATTACTCATCCATTAGTTTTGACAACTAGATTGCAATGCTTAGCATGTTCTTTAAGGCACCCAAAAGATCACCTGTAAAATATTCTTGTTTCACTTTTATTGAATGGTCTTGACACAAAAAAAGGTAAACAAACACATAAATTATTTGTTGACAATTCTTTGCATCCAGTTAAAAACACAAGGAAAATGTAGCACTTGCTGATTTATAAAGATTAGAACTGAAATTTTAGTTTTTTTCTCTTTTTCCCAAAAAGAAATCATTTCTACTTTTTAGCATTCCCTAGAAAGAATATATGGACCACAAAATAAGAAGTTCTACAGTGAGGAAAATGATAAGAAAATAGGTACTAGTTTTAAGATAGTGTAAAAATAGTAAATGTATATTGAGGAGATTGTAATATCATAATACAATAAAGTTGTACAGATGTCTAAACTGTGCATACATCTTGTACATCTTAATAATTGGAATTTACCATTAAATTGTGGTAATGATGATTTTGAATGGTTTATTGATAATGAATAAAATAAATTGAGCAGCTTTTAAGGTCAAACTTTTCGGAAGCTTCTCCCAGAAAAATGAGTTTGTAGACCTATTGATTTCTAACTGAAATTTGGAATTGCATTTAAAAAACTTTCAATCACAGAAAAATCTATGATTTGTTTTTTGTCCTCAAAACTACCTTAGTTCTAAACTTTTCTTAAGTTCTGCATTAAGTTGGTTTTTAGCTCACCTCACGAAGTGAGGGGGGCTTATGTGATACCCCTAGCGTTGGCGTCAGCGTCCGGTTAGGAAGAATGGTTAAGGTCCATTCCTGCTTACTGACATGCCCCACATCAACTATATTGGTGTGCCTGATGCACTTTGGGATGACAACTGGAATGCATGCTTCGGATGCTGTCTCTGACCTACATTTTACGCATGAGCGACTTGGTTAGGTAGAATGGTTAAAGTCCATTCCTGCTTACTGACATGGCCCACATCAACCATATTGGTACCTATGATGCATTTTGGGATGACATCAACAATGCATGCTTCTGATGCTGTCTCTGACCTACATTTTAATCATGAGCGACTTGGTTAGGTAGAATGGTTAAAGTTAATTTCCGCTTACTGACATGTCCCTTCGCAACCATATCGGTATGTATGATGCAATTTGCGATGACAACAACAATGAATGCTTCGGATGCAGACTGTAAGCTACAATTTTTGCATGACTGAGTCTGTTAAAAAAAAATGATTATAGTCCATTCCTGTTTACTGACATGTGCAACATGTGACAATGCTGTGCAACGAGGTGAGCTTAGCAGGCTGTGGCTGCTTTCTATGTTTATATTAATAGATCTGTCATACAGTTTTACTTTTGTTGATACACTTCCCTTGGGTTAGGATTGTTACAATGCATTTAACTAGTTAAAAGTATGTTGATAGAATAATTATGTTTTTCTAACACTTATAACTTTTCACATCTGTATTATATGCACGGGGTAGTCAGAAAGTAGAAAATCAAATAATTGTTGTCTAAAAATGTTCAGATTACAAGTTTATAGAAAATATGTAATGTTTCAGAGGAAGAACCAGCATTAGAGCCATGTCCTAAGTGGATAGCATTACTTGATATTATGAAGGAAATACAGGAGGACATAAAACATGCTGGTCTGGACCAGTGTCATGTGTTAATTGCTGCAGAGGATGATAGAACATGTAATCAGATTAGAGAGGTAACATACATGTATTAATGAGAAACATCCATCGGTTATCTCCCTGTACCAAGGTAGTTATTTATGGTCAAAGTGGAGATAATTTTAATTAGCATATCAATAGACTCTTATGATATTGAAATTAAAAATTATCTCCACTGTGACCATATATAACTTATTGATTTATTTATTGCTTAACATTGCTTTAATTATTTCTTAACCATGAAATTTTAGGGATTTTTCTTATGTATATATACTTTGAATTGACCTATAATTCAGTTCTCACCACACTTCAAAAGAACTTAATCTTAAAATCATCCCATATATGTAAACCATTCTGCTTTTGGTGAGTAACATAGACTAAACAGTTGAGAATTTGGATATGACCTGCAGTTAGTCTCTATTCTCTCTAACCTCTGTGTGTCATTTGAATCACATAAATCAATAGAATATATTAGTTATGTAGGGCTTTTTGACATTAAATAAATATTTAATTGTTCCGTTTATGTGCATAACAGGTGATCTGTGAAGGACATAAAAGTTTGCTGATAAGATTATACAACAAGTCACTGGCATTGAAAGGACAGTTTCTACAAGATGTTCAGGTACATTCCATATTTATACTGATCATTTTCTGAACAATTTTCTTTATAATAATTTATTATTGTTCTATTTCATTCTAAAATAAATAGACATTTCCACATCATACAAATGATTGCAGACATCTTTCATATCTAATTTCAGTATGAAATGAAGATATTTTGTGTTACCTTGTTCATTTTCTATGCATTCAGTGGAAAGAATTGCAATTCATAAAAAGTAATTGCTTGCTCATTATTTTGCATCATTTAAAATTTCCATAATTAGAAAAACAATTTTGTTTACCCTTATTATGTTTGCCACAGAAAAAGAAAAGAGAAGAAAAACATTCAAAGGAAAAATCTTCTTCAAAAACAACAGGCCCAGAACTGACCTTGACTCAGATGCTTGATGATGGTAAGACGGAAGCTAAATCTGAGGTAAATAGTTATTGCTGTGTTATATGTATATACTGACATGTAGATATTCCTTCATATATCAGTAGAAAATTTTTAGTCAGAATTTATTCCTGACTTTTTGATAAATTATACAATTTTGAATCTTAAATTTTAAAAAATGTAAATTTTTATTATTTTTGTGGTCATAAGTATTTAGTAGCAGCAATCATTTCATAATAAAACTAATATTTTTGCAGGAAACTAACAAACCATGTTCTTCTAAAGATGCTTATTATGGAATGGTAGATGAACCACTAACTATAATACATCCCTTACATGGATCTAATGATCAGAAAGGTCTGTCTAAAACTCTACAGGAAGTACAACCCAGATATGTTATATTGTATGATGCTGATATGCAGTTTGTTAGAGAACTGGAGGTTTGTACATTCTGTGTTTTATTTTATCTACGCTAAAAGTGTTTAGACATCAGTAATTCGCACCGATATTGAACTATTTGAAATATGTGAGGACAACAAGTGGAAAGAAACTGAGAAGAAATTATAGATTCCCCACTCTATAGTACTGTTCTGAAAAGTCACTGGAAAGTTAAGTTGCATTCTTAATGGAGAAAAAAAATCCAATAAGTTATAACACTAACAGAATATTGTGTTTCTACAATCCAAAATTTTTCAAAACAAAAATTTGATGTCACCAAAGTAGATGAAAATCACTGGGACAAGAGTACAGGCATTCAGTATTACCTGAAAAGAACTTTGGTATTGTATGTTATCTTGTTTATGTATCAACCAACATTTGATATGCTTGTTTTATGACAGATATACAAGGCTAGTACACCAGGTCAGCCATTACGTGTATATTTTATGATGTATACAGGCTCTGTAGAGGAACAAAGATATCTCACTACACTCAGAAAAGAAAAGGAAGCATTTGAATATCTGATAGCAGAAAAGTCTGTAAGTTTATGTTTTGTACAATACATATATGTAAATTATTATTTTAACATAAATATAGGGTTATTGCATGAATATTTTATACTCATTGACTGGGTATGAGTGGAATAGTAAGTTTATTGTCCCTGAGGTACAACTAATAGTTGTTTCCAAGGGGACAATAAACTTACTTTCTGCGAATATCAAGTCAATAAGTGTTTTATTATACCAAAAAAACACCAGACAAAAGATATGTTAATGAGGGAAAATAGTTTATGCTATGAGGGAAAATAGTTAAAAAGATATGTTAATGAGGGAAAATAGTTTATGCTAATGAGGGAAAATAGTCAAATCTTTGAACATGGAAAAATAGTAGAAATATTGTATGATCATTTGTTATAGAAAAATATAACTAAGGTATAATAATGAGGAATATTGTCCAGAGTAGTGTAGCTGTCTATGTTTGGCAATTAAGTTCGAAGACGGGTTAAGCTTATAATTCTTTATTATGATACATCGTTGAAATCTCATATAAACTCAACCGTAAGAACTGAAATTACAAAATAACGTTGTATAAGTAAAAATGACAAATAATATTATCTAGAGTAGACAGTTCTTAAAAATAACGAGTTAATCCATTCAAAAATACAGAGTATAATTAACTCAAATAATTGTCGAAATATATAGTTTTAAGTGTTGCTTCGCGATAGTATATGAGTATACATACAAAAATTCCAATACCTTTAAGCAATGAGTGAATATTTTAAAGTTACTATAACGTTAGAAATTCAATTCAATATCATTGTTGCGTTTTTATGTATGATTACTATAACAAACTTTAACAAATCGATTTTGTATGTGTTGCTGCACATTTGTTGCTGAGTATACTTGAAAAAAGGGACGTAACCTCCCGGCATACTTATCAAATCGTTAATTAAATCAGTAAATCACATCGTATACATTAGAAAACCATCATGAAATATACAATAATAAACATAACAGAAGCATTTAAGGATAAATGTGTAACGTTCGCTTCAAAAATTTAATCATAGAAAAAGGGGGTTTACGTTGCGATTGAATGGTAAAAACGATTTTTAAAATATCTATAAACAAAAGAAAGGTATTCAATTTACCTTGTATATCCTCTCAACATAAACAACTAATTGGTTTTCCATGAATCAATTATATATCGTTACGTTATGACATTATTGCAAAGAACAAAGAAAAACATCAACCATGCGGTTTGTAAACATTATCAATGCGCCTGTCTATTTATATATATATAACGAGAGGCTCACATAATTTTGTGGCGCTAAAATTCAAATACTAATAAAATAGTTAAACCTTTAAAAATGTTTCTTTAACTTTAAAATAAACAAATTGGAAAAATGCAAACAGTTACAAGTAGAATTTTATATTGCATGAGCTTGAGAGTGCTATATATATTGTACGAGGGATAATATTCCCCAATATTCATGCAATAACCCTTTTATTGTATAGCAAAGCTATAATTTCTGTTCATAAGGTGATTTTGTTGTCGATGATGTCATGAAATTTAAATCATATTTGCACTAGTACAATATGGAAAGGAGTAGGGGCGATAAGGGCATTATTTGGCCTGAAAAATAAATTTGGTTCAATTCACAGAATTTTCTGTTTGAAATATTCTATAGGTATGGCTTTTCAGTAAACAGTAACATTTCTCAAATATTGATGTATGATTACTGAGTTTTTGAGTGTAGAAGAAGGGACAAATTGAAGATTTTGTTGAAAAATTACAAATTTGACCAATTTTGACTACCTTTTCTGTATGGGAAATACAGAGCACATGCAAGAACCACAAAAATATTTATATGAGAGGTTCAATTCATTTGTTCTTATGAGTTGGTAAATTATCTAATTGGTTCTTGAATGTGCTCGATATTTCTGGTTTGAAAAACTGTTCGAAAATATCCCAAATTCGGTATGTTTCTATGAAAATGCTCCCAAGTAGCATTTTTATGACGTCAGAACTGTACCTATTGTGACGTCATTGGTTCTGACTTTTGTATTTTTTCTGTAGATGGGATCTCAACTTTGAAACGAACATGAAAGAAAATCTTGGGGTGCAACTTAGAAATTCACTGGAATCTTGGGCCAAATTAACCCCTTATCGCACCTTGTCCTTTATTGCACGCTTATGTTTGGTCGCTTTCTTGGGGATATATTTTGTTGCTACATAATAAATCTTGATTAAAACTTGAAATTACTCATTTATTCTGTTTTGTCAGAAAATATGGCAAAATGGAGTAATGCAGGGTTAGACACCAACACTAAATCTGTGGCCCAAGGATAGTCAATTCAAGGAAGTAATACTTAATTAATGAATTGTATGCACTTTGGGCTAGAAAAAGTTGGAAAATTTCACAAAAAAATTTGAATTATTGCTCGACTCAATGATTGCAATTCCTGACATACATGCAAAAATTCTATGTTAAATTATTGTGATCACAAACTGTGTAAAACTGAAAACAAAAAGTCTTTTTAATGTAATCACTTTCCCTTGAAAAAGAATGACTGGATATATGCCAGTAAAATTTTCAGATTTGTTGGTGTAGGGTCTGTAAGTCTCGTTCAATTTTCTAACTTCCAGGGACATAATTTGTACCCTGAAGTTGTATTTTTTGGAAAGACGTGACGTTTCAAGCAGAAAATTTGAATGTCATAATCCTGCAACGTCATATTTGGCGGAAACGGTTTTCAAATTGCAATTTTATCGTGAATTCTCAGCTCACATGACAAGACTTACAGACCCTATTGTTTTATTATCATTCGATTCATTTTAATGATACACACTTAGAATAAATCGATTATAGCTTTGAACAATTGCTGATACAAGAGTAACTTTGATCATACTGACACAAGTATATTTATAGACTATGGTTGTACCTGAAGAAAGAGAAGGAAAATTGGAGGATGATCCAAATCTGTCAAGGGATATAACTCCTGCTAATGCTACAGTCAACACAAGAAAGGGAGGAATTCAAAAGTCTCAATCACAACAAAAGGTAGTACAAAAAAAAAATGTATTTATTTTTAAATCAAATTTATTGTTTTTTTCTTCTGTAAAATATATTCTGAATCAAAGGATTCTAAAAGCTCTAAACCAAGCAAATTTGTTTTGGTATAATTCTGGATACTTTACACCAAATTAAAGAGTGAGTGGCTATATTCATAAAAAAAATATCTAATTAAGAAATAATTCATGGGCGCTGGTGGATTGTTGAAGATTTACATATGGGTGGCCATTATTTTCATTAATATTTTTCCCAGAGCGTAGCGCAGTGGAGCGAGGGGTAAAATAAACGAAAATGATTGACACCCATATGTAAATCGACTACAAACCATGGGCGAACATGAATTATTTCGATTCTAATACGACTTATAATGATCTGGACGGACCTATAGTGTACACGGAAATGGTAGCTATGCAAAGGATTTACTGACGTTTTTGTGCACAAAACATTTTATGATGTCGTTTGTTTCAGTGTAAAGACTGTTGTGACGTCTTTCATAATGTTATTGGAGATTTTCATATGTCTGGTCGTTATGGTTTCCATTGTTCTCATATAAGAATAGGAGTTAAAATACAAAAATACTTTTTTCATATTTGTTTTTGACTTCCTGACAAAATAAATTACAGTTACTATGGTTACATGTCTGAGGAATTTCATTAAATTTTTCGTTATGGCCAAGTTACTTATGTATTTGACATTTATTCCATATCTCTGTTCTAAAGGGTATTAAAATACTTATCTGTTGACATCAAATATGTTTTTTGCAGATTATTGTTGATATGAGGGAGTTCAGAAGTGAATTGCCATCCTTAATACACAGAAGGGGTATTGATATTGAACCAGTTACAATAGAGGTATGTCAACTGAATTGCAGCAAATATACATGAATATATACATGTATGTGTATTTACATATTTTCCCTAAGAAGGTGTTTGACTTCTCTGTAAGATGATTACAGAGTAAATTTTAATGGGACAAGCATACAAAATGAAATGATTTCACAGCTGCAATTTCTATGAGGATAATTTAGGCCAAAGTTGCAAGTAAGAAATGTCTCTCACAGATTCTTAACATAAACAGTTTGTATAAACATGATTCACCAGTAGCATTTCAAAGAGAATTCTCTATATAGAGAAATAACCCTAATGTTTATAGTTTTGACTACAGACTCGCAACATTATACATGTACATCTTTGCAGTGCTCAAATTTTGTCCAATTATAAGTGGTAACACCTGAATGAAATTTATTCAAAAACAAAGTATACAAAATTATATATGTATACTATTAGATACATTTTAATTTGATAAAAGATGTTGAATCTTTTGATTGTACATTTTTTGCTATATGTCTTTGTATTAAGAACTTTTACCTATCCAGCACAGACTTTTATAACATTTTTCAGAAATTGCTTTTGTTGAAGAAAAAATAAAAACTGTTGAAATTTAATGGCTTGAACTGCAATAACTTGTACGCCTTGGATGTCTCGAACCCATTTTCTGGACCCTCTGTTCACAGTTGAACATAGATAAACCTCAAAAGCTCGAATACCCTTCAAACTGAAATTGTTTGGATGTCTCGAACCCTTTTTCTAGACCCTCTGTTCAAATTTGAACATAGTTCAACCTCAATAGCTCAAACACCCCTCAAGCTCAAACTGTTTTGTCAGTCCCTCTGGTGTTCGAGCCATTTAAGTTTGACAGTACAACATTATTACTAACAAAACTTTTTCAGCATACTTCTAAGTAATGATATGAATATTTACTTGTAGGTTGGTGACTATATTTTAACTCCAGATATATGTGTAGAGAGGAAGAGTGTCAGTGATTTGATTGGTTCACTAAACAATGGCCGTCTATACAACCAGTGTGTTTCTATGTGTAGATATTATAAACGTCCAGTTCTACTGATTGAATTTGATGCCAACAAGTCATTTGCTTTACAGGTATTGTTAAGTTAGTGATAAACATTATTTTCAATATGAAAATTCACTACTGAAAATGTAAGGTCCCAAGTCACAGTCCCTTGACCAGCAGTTAACTGCATCACTAACAATTCAAAACTGATCAAACTAATGATGAGAAGTACCAAAATTTCTGTCAATTTCAATTCTTCTTTAGGATAATTTCAACAGAAGCAGATGAAATAAAAAAAATCAGAAGTCAATATGAGCTTGTTGTTAAGAACTCATAACAACTCCAAGATATTGAAATTATTGTTCTTACTTTGGATACAGTTTCCTTCCTGTGGCATATTTATGATAGAATGTATAGGCTGTTGACTTAATAATGACAGATAAATTTTCACTGTACTTTGTTGTTTTCCATTCTATTAGTAAAGAGTAACATAATGTTCCCTAGTCTGTCACAGATGTATAATTTTATCCTATTTTGTTACAGGGAAAGTATCCAATATCAAATGATGTATCAATACAGGATATTTCATCAAGACTGTCTTTGCTCACTTTACATTTTCCAAAGTTGAGAATTCTCTGGTGTCAGAGCCCTTACGCAACAGCAGAAATCTTTGAGGAATTGAAGGTATAGTATTTGAGCCAAAAAACATATGCTTTACTTGATTGTATACTAAGTTGTACATGGGATTTGTCTTTGATTACATGATTTTGTATGAAAAGGGAAAATTGAGGTGTGGAGTTGGTCAAACTTTCATATAATATATTATAAATGTATAGTTATAAATTTGTTAGGTGTAGTCATACTTTGAAATATTGTACTGTTTATCAAATTTTAAGTTTTATCTTGCATCTGTTTAACATCATCCACTCATTGTACCCCCCGCAAGCAAAGTTTGGGGGTATATAGGAATCACCCTGTCTGTCTGTCTGTCTGTCTGTCCGTCCGTCCGCCTTTCTACACTTCTTGTAAGCGCAACTCCTCTTAAACCACTTGAAGGATTTTGATGAAACTTTATACAAAGGAAGGACAACTCCTCTTAAACCACTTAAAGGATTTTAATGAGAAGGACACTATATTGAGATCCAGGAAGGGGAGGTAATTTGACTGGGACTTTCGTTGATTCCTCCTGCAATAATTTTTTGGACTAGGACAATTTTGCAAAGAAATAATTCAAGGTGTAGATATTGTTAAATCAAGCTGTGGAGAGAAACACTTTTTCATTGTGTTCCTCTTGAAAAATTGTTTTCAAAGTGTTGTAATGAAATTTCTCTAACGCTTAAGATTTTTCGTGTAAAAAAGTCAAAGAGGCAAAAAAAAAGGATGAATTTTATTTTTGTCTGATTTTGACAGAGTATTTTCATTGGCACCCTTAGTTCTTTAAGTTCTTTCTTGAAGATTATATCATTGTGTTCATACTTGTATTGTGTCCACACCTGTATTGTGTCTACACCCTCTAATACCATATCAATTCAGGGTTCAATGAAAGGGGGTATATTTGGCTGCCATTCGGCAACAGCTCTTGTAAATATTTGGTATTCAGTTGAATAAGCATCAATACAGATCAGTTTTTGTGGTGTTTTATGTTTATGCTCCTGAAGTCATGGTCTACTGACATGAATTGTTTATTACTGTTCATACTAACCACTTGATATTTGACATGCAGTTGAATTAGACTGAACATCTAAATGGTGGCTTTAATCCCTTAGTTGTGCACTAAAGATCACATCAAGATTCTAGCAAGTGGGTTGTGCACTCAGTTTAATACTTAAATTTCAGTACAATGGCTGCTGCTGTAGATCAATGTGCAGATTCAATTGATGTAAGGGGCAGGAGAGATAATCTGTATGAACAGTTTATTTTATGTCGATAAATCAGTTTCATATGTTTCAAAAATAAAATAAAAAGAATAAATCTCTGATTTTCTTTATCCATTATCTGCCTTTCATCACTCATTTTTAGCTCACCTGGCTATGCCAGGGTGAGCTTTTGCCATCACTTGGCGTCCATCGTCCGTCCGTCCGCCGTAAACTTTTTCAAAAATCTTCTCTTCTGAAACCACTGGGCCAATTTAATCCAAACTTGGCCTGGGTCATCACCAGGGTATGTAGTTTTAAAAATGTGTTCGGTTAGTCCAAGGACCAAACAACATGGCCGCTGTTACTTTACTGTTATTTCAAAAACTGTAACAGATAGAGGTGAAGTGTAAATTTAAAAAATGTTCAGCATATCAAGATCTGCATACTCCGAAATTTTGAAGAAAATCCAACTGCCTGTGTTATAGTTTTTGACTCTTTTTCACCCCAATTTTTTTTTTTTCAATGCCATATGGTTATGGGTTATTTCCCTTTAAATTCTGTTTTCAAATCTTTGGTTTACTTTTCTGTTTGAAGTTTTAGAGCAATTCCCTGTTATCACTTTATGAAAAATAATTATTTGTTACATAATCAAGAGCAAAAAAGTGTTTTTGTACAATTTTTTACATTTTTTGGGCAAAAATACTTTCATAAACGGTACTTATTTCACAATTTAATAATAATTGTATATAATTGTATATTGTGTCAAATAGTACTGTTTACTTGCCCACACTGCAAATATCTCTCTCAGTTAATATTGAAGTAGCATCTAAACTTCAATGCATGCATAACTTAATAACTGACCTGCATTGCTATGCCATGGTGATCTTCTTGCCATCACTGTGTCAGTGGTCCATCCATCGCCATTCAAACATCTTCTTCTCTGAAACCACTGGGCCAATTGGAACGAAACTTGGGCACAATGGTCCTTAGGTGGCCCCTTTTAAAAAAAATGTCTGGCATGTCCGTATCATATCCAAGATAGCCGCCAGCAAGGAATGCGGTTTAACATTGGACCCTATGGGAAAGCATTCATAGATCTTCTCTGAAACTACTGCGCCAATTGGAACCAAACTTGGTCACAATAGTCCTTCGTTGGTCCCCTTTAAAAATTTTGTCTGGCAAGTGTGCACGCCATCACGCCATCCAAGATGGCCGCCAGTGGGGAACTTTGTCCAAAATTGGACAATATTGCAAAATCTTCTCCTCTGAAAATACTGGGCCAATTGGAACAAAACTTAGTCACAATGGTCCCTAGGTGGCCCCTTTTAAAAATGTGTTCAGCAAGTCCACATCATATCCTAGATGGCCGCCAGGAGGGAACATGTTTTTAACATTGGACCCTATAGGGAAACATATTCAAAGATTTTCTCCTCTGAAAGTACATGGCCAATTGGAATCATACTTAGTCACAATGGTCCTTACCTGGTCCCCTTCATAAAATGTGTCTGGATGTCCGCATAGCATCCAAGATGGCAGTCAGCGGGGAACATTGTTTAACCTTGGACACTATGGGAAATCATTTAAAGATCTCCTCTGAAAATACTATGCCAATTGGAACCAAAGTGAGGCACAATGATCCTTAAATTGTCTTCTTCAAGAAAGGTGACAGTTGGTCTACGCCCCATCAAAAATAGCTGCCAGTGGGGAACATAGTTTAATTTTGGGTCATATAACATCAGCAAACTTCAAAATGAGACCCTTAAAGAGTCAATAAACAAATTTGAAAATGAGAACCTTAAACGTTGTGATTATTTTGACTTATTGTGTCAGCCATGACCCAGGT
>MJUU01012671.1:17172-31586 GCA_002080025.1 Modiolus philippinarum | reverse complement strand
AAATTTTTTTTTTGAGATTTGCCCCTGTTGGGCCCCATTTATCTTGTGAGTGGTACATGCTACGTGAAATCCGTTGCATATTCCAGATTGGAAATTTCCTCAGGAGCACACTGAAACAAACCCCATCAAAATCCAATAAATAGTAAAGATTCTACAGTCAAATATGTGAAAACACCTTATTTAACCCTTTTTTGGCCCCTAATTCTGAAATGGGTGGGGCAAAAACCTAAAGGAAAAACGTTTCTCAAGAATGTTCCAAGAAACATCATACTAAGATTTGAAAACAATCCATCCACTAGAACCAAAGTTATGCTGTCCACAGACACGAAAATACCTAATTTTACCCCTTTTTGGCCCCTTTTTTGCCTCTTTTTCAGAAACGTGTTCGGCAGGGAATGCGAAATTAAAACCCGGGCTTAAGCTTGTGCCAACAAACATCATACTAAAATTTGATAACAATCCGTTCACTAGAACTAAAGTTATGCTGTCCACAGACGCCGACGCCAGCGCCATACCATAATACGACCGCAAAATTTTTGCGGTCGTATAAATAACATGGCCACCAGCACAGAACTTAGGTTTAACATTGGAACCTATGGGAAAATTCACTTTTTCATCTTCTGCTCTGAAAAGGCTGAAGCAAATTGAACCAAACTTTACAGGAATGATGTATGGAAGGTCCTGAACAAAGATGCCTCATTTCGTTCCGATCCGATGAAAAACATGGCCGCCAGCACGGAACATGGTTTTACATTGGAGCCTATGGGAATATCACTTTTTCATCTACTCCTCTGAAACCACTGAAGCAATTTCAATCAAACTTTACAGGAATGATGTATGGAAGGTCCGTTACAAAGATTGCTCATTTCGTTCTGATCTGATAAAAAACATGGCCGCCAGTGTGGAACTTAGGTTAAACATTGGACCCTAAGGGAAAAATCACATTTTCATCTTCTGCTCTGAAAAGGCTGAAGCAAATTGAACCAGACTTAACAGGAATGATGTACTAAAGGTCCTTAACAATGATTGCTCATTTCGTTCCAGTCTGATAAAAAACATGGTCGCCAGCGCGGAACTTAGGTTTAACATTGGACCCATTGGGAAAAATCATATTTTCATCTTCTGTTCTGAAACGGCTGAAGCCAATTGAACAAAACTTTACAGGAGTGATGTACTTAAGATCCTTAACAAAGATTGCTCATTTTGTTCCGATCGGAAGAAAAACATGGCCGCCAGCACGGAACATGGTTTAAAATAGGACCCTATGGTAAAATCACATTTTCATCTACTCCTCTGAAACCACTGAAGCGAATTCAACCAAACTTTACAGGAATGATGTATGGAAGGTCCTTTACAAAGGTTGCTCATTTTGTTTCCATTCGATAAAAAACATGGCTGCCAGCACGGAACTTAGGTTTAACATTGGACCCATTGGGAAAAATCATATTTTCATCTTCTGCTCTGAAACGGCTGAAGCCAATGGAACCAAACTTTACAGGAATGGTGACCTAAAGGTCTTTATCAAAAATTGCTCATTTCATTCTGATCCGACGAAAAACATGGAGGCCAGCACAGAACATGGTTTAACATAGGACCCTATTGGAAAATCACATTTTCATCTTCTTCTCTGAAATAACTGAAGTAAATTCAACCAAACTTTACAGGGATGATGTATGGAAGGTCCTTTACAACGATTGCTCATTTTGTTCTGATCCAATAAAAAACATGGACGCCTGTGTGGAACTTAGGTTTAACATTGGACCCTTTGGGAAAAATCACATTTTCATCTTTTCCTTTGAAACTGCAGAAGCAAATTCAACCAAACTTTACAGGAAGGATGAATAGAAGGTCCTTAACAAAGATTGCTCATTTCGTTACAATCCGTATGAAAACATGGCTGCCATTACAGAACATAGTTTATCATTGGACCCTATTGGAAAATCCCATTTTCATCTTCTCTTCTGAAACCACTGGAGCAAATTCAACCAAACTTTACAGGAATGATGTATGGAAGGTACTTTACAAAAATTGCTCATTTCATTCTGATCGGACTAAAAACATTGCCTCAAGTGCAGAACATAGTTTAAACATTTGAGCCCTGTATGAGAAAACCATCCTTTTCATCATCTTCTCTCATAACAATTAAAGCAAATTATACTAAATGTATAGAAGGTCCTTTGCAAAAATTACTCATTTCAATAGGATCAGACAAAACACACAGGTGCTAATTGAGAACATACCTAAACACTATACCCCATTGGTAAAAAACATGATCATTTTTGGTCATGCATGGCATAGAAGCGTTTTGTCAGGTGAGCAATACAGGCTCAGTCTCTGATCCTCTAGTTTTTTATTAAGGTGGGACGATACAAAATGACACCATTACATAAAGATCCAATTTTCGACTCAGTGATAGATCTTATTAATATACATCGGAATATAAATTAAAAATAGGGGGTACCGGGACGTTTTTTTTTTTATATAAACATCTTCGAATTTTCATATTTTGGCTGGAAATTAACAAAGACATAAAGGGAAAATTGTAATTTTTCTGTCTTTATTTTTAGTTTTGGAGTCTCGAAAGATAGACCGCAAGTACTTAGGGTTACCAAAAACTAACACAATATTCCCGAAGAAATTACGATTATTTTCATGCAAAAAAATCATAGGTCACGGTTCGAATTCCGGAGCTACATTTCACGGAACTTTGCTATACCATGTTAAATGTGTAAAAATGTGACGTTATGGCCAGATTACTGGACGTTACAATTATCATTATGATTATTATGAATATATCTTACGGCATCAATGCTTTTATAAACTTGTTCGGATTTGATATGTATTTTGCTGTGATTGTGATACTTTATTTGAGAAATTGCTCAATATTAATTTCTACTAGTATAAGCTGATTTGGCTTTCAACTTAGACCCAATTGATTATTTGTTCTATATCAGTTTATACATGTACATTTTTCGAGTTATGGTCTTCCAAATTTGATCTGCACTTTCGAGACATAAGTTGATGAAAAGGACATTGAATTTACAGTAACTTCGGTATATTTAATCTTCTACACAGTGGCAATTTTACTTGGGATCATTAATGAAATATCAATTCAAACGGACAAACCAAAAGAAACGCTAAGGGAGAAACTTGATAGTCTTCAAAACATCTGAAAATGTTCTCATACAGTGGCGGACTAACTCGGTACACGTGTGGAAATGCGGAACATACAAAATAAAGTCCGTTCCGATGTCAGCTGTAACATTTATATGCTATACATGAGTGTGCACATTTCAACACTTCAAAATAATTTGTTAGTCCTTGTCATGAAGAATAATTGTACGAGGTATTTTGAAGATTCGATCATAGCGGGATCAGAAAAAAACATCTGTAATGTGGTAAACATGAACAGACTGAAGACAAACAATATGTCCCGCAAAAAAGTTCATCATCTACCCCAGTTTGTGTTTCAATTATCTTTTCGATTTTTTTATGCTTATAATCTTTCCCTTTCGTAAAAAACTATTCTTTGTTCGATTCAGAAAGTTGGAAGACATTTTGAAAGTTTTCCGCTCTTACACATGAATTAGGACATAAAAAAATCATTATACATTTCTCGTATTTTTTATGCAACAACAACATAGTAAAACATAATTTTGAGTGTATTTTCTGTGAATGTGTGTCTTACTTTTGTTTGTCGCACTAAATCTACATTGTATGGTATTCTTTTTAAGTCACTTATTGAGGTCCAAGTCAGTTATTGAGGTTAACCACCCGCTTCTTCGTTGTATTGCATTAAATCAGCTTCAATATCTAGTGCCGTTTTTGTCAACATTTTTTTAATTTGTAACTGGGACTAATTACCAAATTTTAGACCTCTTTAATGCATTAATCAATTTCTGTACTTTCTTTAAAAAATATGACACAGAACCGATTGAAACTTTCTTCATGTTTAGTAGTACATAATATGATACAATTATTTTTTTTTTTCAAATTGATCGAGTTTTGGTGCACTAGGGGCTGTTTCAGGATTTTGGAACAGGGCATTTTTCCTCAAAAATTGCGCAAAAACGTAATACTTTTTGACAATATTTGATATAAAAAAATCATGTAAACATTTTATTTTGCAAACAGTTGTTAATATGATATGCAAGTAGTCTAATACAAATTTCTCACAACTGTTTGTTTTTCTTTGGCCAGGTGAAAACATGTAACGCCCCCTTTGCACCCGCCACTGGTTTTGTTGTGTAATTTGGGTTTATATTCTACAGACCCAATATCAGGGTGTATGACATTTGCGCCGATTTGGAAAATTTCCAATTTTTCTTTTGCACCCGTGTCATTTTTTCATTTGCGCCGATCATTTTTCAAATGACAGAAGGTAATCAACTACATTTACTATGCAATGATGCAAATCCGGAAACAAACCGGTATCAAAATAATGGAAATTTTATTAATGCCACATTTAAAAGAAACTACATTTTCGGTGTTTCCTTATTGTGTTTACATTTATTTTTGAAAAAAATGGTTAAAAGTTCCAAGTAACAGTTGGAACTTCAAACTGAAATGTAAAAATTGAAAATTAAGAAATAAAAAAACTGCAACAATACCTTGAAGATATTGGTTTAATCGAGCTATAAACTGTGAAAAAAAAATCCATTTTCATCTTGTATAAACTATAAAGCATGTGATACCATTGTACGTAAAGATAATAATGGCTACTTGTTCTGGTATAAATATGTATTAGCAAGAACAGTCGAATTTACATTTCATTTTTCTCAACCTGAGAACTATATTTTCAATCCCAAGGACTATTAGCGACATTTTTTATTCCAACAATGGAATTATTAACCTATAATCGAAATGAAATTTACTAGTAATAAATCGGCACAAATAAAAGAAAAAAATTGGCGCAAATGAAAGAAAACAATCCGCGCAAATGAAATGCAAAACACCACAATATTAATGTTTTTTCTTGTTGGTATTTTGATCAATTTTATTATTGTCAAAAAACATTTTTCTGACCGATTCATAATTTTTTTTCTGCAGCAAAATGCACCACATTCAATGGAATAACTCTTTTTCTTCTATACTGACTTNTGTAACGTCCCACCTTAAATTTGTTCAGAGCATATGGTGAATTCTTACAGCATACTCTATGCAAAGAACTTGTAGAATTTCTTTTCATTTTTTTCAATAATTAAGAAAGGTACATTTAAGGCACCTGTGGACCTGAAAAATCTATAATTAAGCATTTGATTGGGGGAGATGTTTAAATTATTTTATTAATGAACATTATCTAATTCACTACAAAGAAGACAGAAGGTTATGTAAGATTTATCAATTAATTGTGACATCAGACACAATAAAATGACTTAGAAATTAATGAAAATAAAGGTCTGTCTTCATTTTACTTGTGCTTTACAACATTGGACAGTCAAATAAATGGTTCAATGGAATACATCTACTTGTGAGTGCAATTTTTATCATGATTCATGGTACCCAAAACATATAAATTATGTTGTAAAATTGAACTCTTCTCTTTGTATTTGTCACTGAGTTTTATATTTTTATTTTAGCAAGGTCGCCAACAACCAGATGCCGATATTGCTATGAAGATTAATTCTGCGGAAGTTGATACTGAATGGAGTGAAAAGTACAGCCATAGTCCTCAGGTACAAACTTGTTGTCATATATCATATACAGTAATGTTGGTCTTGATAAGGGGATATGGAGGAAATATACATGGGTCAAAATTCCAATTGATACTAAACTTCATAACTTTTACACAGTTAAATGTCTTCATCAGTAACCAATCCCTGAATAAAGATCAGTTTTAGATTAATGTAGAATCTGTTTATTAAATGTATTTACAATTGGTATTGGTATTATTGCTAAGGTCAACCAAGTGGCAAAAGTTTTATTGTAATGTCAAGATTAACACCCAAAGCTTACACAATGTGTTAGATTCATCGATGTGAAATGTCTACATTGTAGATTTATCAGACGTGAAAACCTGACAAATGTATACTATGTTGTTTTTGCACGACGGCGAGACAATGAAAGGTACAGAGCTTGGGGTGTAAATCTTAATTTCGGTAAACTGAAAGTTTTGCCACTTGCTTGACCGCAGCAATATAATTTGAAATTCCAAAAAATGATTTACCTGAAATATTTTAAACCTCAAAAGGACAGATATTTTTTAATGGAGATTTAATTGCTAGAATATTTTTGTGCAATGAAAAGCTATCATATTTGCTAATTTACATATCCTAGGTAGGTTTGCCAATTTATCATCTCGGTAGAAAAAGTACTAACAGATGCACGAATTTACCAATCCTGCAGTGATTTTTCCAACCTCAAATAAATATACAGTGAAAGTAACATTGTTCTTGGGGTCCAATTTTCATAGATGTCATTGTTCTCTTTTGCCATGGAATTAAGTTCCCCTCAAAATGCATTTTCCCGTAGGTTTTTAATGCATTGAATTTAAAACCATGAATTTAAGTAGCCACGAAATAGTGATAATTATGAAAACCTCGAAAATTGATGTCCATGAATTAAAGTACTTCCACAGTTTATTAATGAGATTTTCCAAGTCTTGCTTTCCCAAAAGATTATTTATTTATAAATTGTGCAGGGGTAGTAGTCCTTTCTCGCCTTGGACTAGAAGACTAGTGTCAGTGTCAATACCAGCTAGGTATAAATATCTTTGCCATGATGAAGTCTTTTGTACACCATTTAGTTCAGTACATTTATTTTCCAGGATTTTTTACTGAAAATGCCAGGGGTTAGTATTAAGAACTACAGAAGGATTATGAACAAAGTAGAAAATTTGGCCGAACTTTGTGGTATGTCTGAAGACCAGTTAGCAGAAATAATGGACAATAAATCTAGCGCTAAACTTCTGTATAATTTTATAAATACTGATCATAAACAGTCAGAAACATCTGGTAAAGCTATAAAAAATAAAGATTTAAAGAAGAATTTGAAAAGGAAAAGATGATGAGTTGTATTTTTTATAAATCTCGGGAGATCTCAGGACTAAACTGTCAGACAATTTTGTGTGCCATTGTAGATATTATTTATTGAACCTGTATTGTACAATTGAATTAACTGTTATGAAACCATAGAAAATTACATGTACATGTAATTAATTTAATTTAAGCAATATTTTATTCAATAAATCAACAGGCAAAGCCTATGAAAGCAATCTTAACTAATTTAATATTGCAATTATATACATATTATGTATGATACCTGGAATAAAATGAAATATCTCTTCTTTTGTTTGAACCTCAAAAATAGGTACAATTAGAGCCTTGCTGAATTTTGACAGGAGCATTAGAGTAATAATTTTTTTCCACCCATCAGTTTGTCCGACTTTCACAGACTGCCTCTGGGTTATAGAAACACTTGCACTATTGAGTATGAAATTCTAATGAAGAAAATATATGGCCATAACAAAAATATCCTAAATTCTCATCCCTGTCTGCTCCATTTTTTTTATCCGTCTCAGAAAAATTTGATTTTTTTTGCTACTTAGGTAATTTTCTATAAAAATGACAGTATTTTTTGCAAAATTTGATAAAATTATGAAATAAAAATCAAAGGCCCACCCCAAAATTTTGAGAAAAAGTGGATTATAATCTAAGTGTTATGACCTTACTATGATATGAACTTTCCTCCAATTATTTGGAAATTTTTCATTTTACCGTATAGTATAGAGTTAAGGACATTTATTTATACAAAGGAGTTTCTAGTTATCGCACATTAAATGCTTTAACTTATATTGTCAAACTAAGGGAAAGTGCATGCATCCATTTGAGCTATTTTGAAAATGATATAATTTTCTCATGAAGCTGTTTTGAAAACTATGTATTTTCACATTTGGTTTTGTTCTTATTTCAAGTACATTTGAAGAGAAAACCCCTTACTGCATCATTAAAGAGAAAAGACACTGTTTTCAAATGTTTTTTTTTATTCAGTTTCACCAAATGGGTATCTTTTGAAAATTTATAATTTTAAATTTCAAATTTTTTAGACTGTTTTTAAGCTGGTTTTCCATCAGAAAAATCCTGTTATTAGAATGGTGAAATGGCAGGCGGGCAGGCGGAGGGCTGCCAAATAGGTACATCATTTGTGTGGAGTAAATCTCCTCCAGTTTTCAAGGTAGAAGGTTTATATTTTGCAGATTATTTGTCCATATATCAAAGGTGTGCACTTATCTTTGATTTTGATTTCTGATAATTTATGCCAAAATTACCAGTTTTTGAACTTAGTAAATTTTTACGTCAAATATCTCCCTACAGGGTACCCCTTTTGTCTGGAGTAAATCTCCTACAGTTTCTGAGATAGAAGATGTATATTTTGCAGATCATTTGTACATATATCAAAGGTGTGCATGTTACTTTGATTTTGATTTCTGATAATATATCTGCCAACAGGGTATTCCATTTGTCCAGAGTAACTTTAAAAAATATGCCACTTCAAAGGAAGGCTAAACATTGCAGATTGTAAAAAAAGTGTACATTTCAGATATTCAGGATTGACCTCTGGGTAAGATATACTGTTCATGTAAAAGAAAACCTGGTTTGCTGTCGCATTGACAGCTTTCCTCTTGTTTAGTTCTTCCACAGTAACTCAAAAAAGCCTTATGATTAAACTTAGGAAAGTGCATACATCCAATAAGGTTGGCTCCCTTTCAATTTTGGAAAATTTTCGATTTTACATTTCAGTTATGGAACTTTTTTCTTAAATTTTTTTTTCACACAATAAGTTTGAAAACACTTGAAACTTTGAAAGAGCTTATGTCAACATTAAGTCAGCTCCTTTTGAATTTTTTGAAAATTTCTTCAAATTATCCAGGGTTGTATAACAATAATACATGGACTACATTGGTTTAGTTCCACTACTCCATTGTCTTAGTAAAATGCTTTGATATTTGAACAATATATGTTGACCTTTTATATGATTCAAATGAAAATGGATGATGAATTAGTAAAAGTGCAGCTATTTAAAATAGTGAAGCAAAATACCTTGTGTATTGTGTGAAAATTTTTGAAATACATACATTTTTCCCTACTTAATATTGTTAAAAATTGATATTTATGTGTTGAAGTTTTCATAAAAGATGTACACAGCTGGAAATGTACAAAAGACATTAAGTGCAATTCAAGAACTGTATTAGTGATAAAGAATTAACTTGAAAGTCCTGTATTGTAATACCTCAATGTAATAGTAATATTATAATTCAGGTAATTGATCTATGACATTCCTTGTTTATTCTGTAGTGATGAAAAGTTCCACTTGTATTTTTGTTACGTTCCTCATTTATTTTGCGGTGATGAAAAAGTCCAGTTTATATCCTCATTAAATCTGCAGTGATGAGGCATGTTGAAACAATCAAGTCAGAATATCATACTCAACTGCTATGAACCTGGTTCAATACCTATTCCTCACCAGTTCTAAATTAGGTATTTTTTATCTACCCCTGTCTATTTCATGCAAGATTGTCAAAGTGTATAGTTTTCTTAATAGTCAAGATCAAAGATACTGCCATGCTTAGAGAATAATATTCAGTCAGTAGATATGTCTTGGATAGTTTCTGAGGGTCTGATTAGGTCACTTTAACCATATATTTTTTTCATGAGTGGCTGAGAAAAAGTTTGTGGATTTGGTCCATACCTATTGTACAGCTTGTAAAGGTCTCATAAGACTCCAAATAAACACACAAAATTTCTGACTGCTTCATTCTTTTTTTCCAGAAGAATCATAAATTTACAAGATGCATCTACAGACACAATATTATACCCCAACTTGATGAATAAGTGGTATATTGGAATACAACTGTCCATCTGTTTGTCATCTTGATGATATTTTTTGTCACAAATTTTCTGCATTACCTGAAGGGATTCATTTGAATGGGCATTTTTTGCACAACAACACACACAACTTCATTGTATTTATCAAAGAGTTACATGTATATTATCTTGGATCTGGACTCCTGAAAAAATTAAATATGATTCACTTGCATATATGTTGGTCTGGTTTGTAAAAATATCTGGATTTCTGTCTGGTGCTCATTATGCAGCATTTCTTTGCTTTAAATTTCATACCCCATTTGTTGGTATAAGTTTCTGCATGTATTAAATGCACATTTGTTTTGATTTCTTGACAAACATGTGTAAGAACTAGTCACATTTTAATTCTTAATATTTGTTTTCATCACAAGAAATATGTTACCATCATAAATTTTAATAAAACTAAATTTGTTGTAGCATTGAATCCCCTAAATACTGTTATAAGTAGTTTGGGGAAAACTGTTACGCAGAAACAAGAGGAACAAAGCATAGAGGTTGTCACAGTGTTATGGCATAGGATGTAAATAATATTCAAAGAAAATATATTTGAGACCTCTAGAAACCAGCAGCCAGAATCTCCAATATGCCAATATGAAAGAGCCATTAAAAATACTCCAAGAGAAGCAACAGCTCTGACTTATTAGCTTTGACATTACGTCTGCTCAGAAATTCCAGTGAAGAATGATTTCCGGACAGAAGGGTTTGAGAAATCTATGTTGCAATGGATTTGACAGAAATTCCTCAAGGAAGCATATTGAATTAAATACTTTAGGACACTTAGGCCATATATTCTGATTATAAGTATCAGAAGACGGTAAGGCATGAATTACAACCCCATAGCCGATCCATTTCAATGCCAAAGTATTTTTTTTTCTACAACCGTTAGGTCATTAGGAATTGTAACAGAAGACTTGTCTGCTGAAAAAAGAACAGATAAAAAGAGTAAAAACAGATAAAACTACAACCAGTAGCTAAAACCAAAAGAAAACATTTATAAAACGAAACACAAGTCTCCAGTCTGTAATTCAAACTCATGACAAACAGATATATCAAGCAAAATCAATGTTACTGCTGAATTGTTGGGTGTAGAACCCATTCTGTGTTTACGGATACTTGTGACTAGGACAAGCCATCAGCCCTTCATTCTGCTTGCCTTTAAATGTCCTACCACTAATGTAGCTTTGAGATTGTTGCACAACAACAGAAGGTGATACAGAGAAAAAAGTGAATTCCTCCTTGAATCTGAAGATAAGCCACCACAGCTGTATTACCTGGGGGTTATCAATACATCGGCAAACGAATACCAAAGCAAGAACGAGGAAAGGGGAAATTCTAAAATCATAAACCCAAAAACGTGCAGAGAGTCTGTCCCTAAATAGCTTTTTGAAAACAGATCAGTGACAAGGGAACCGGTGACATCTTCAGATCGTTGTAATGGTCTTCGAAATGAGGAGCCCAAGGACATGACACAGACTTTTTCTACAGGATGAATCCATATGATTGGAGCTTCCCAGTTCCGTGACACAGGATACCATAATTCTTTGTGATACCACTGAATAGTTAGAATGTGAAATCAGCTAAGAGATATTTTGTCCATGATAGAAATCAGGTAGCCTATCATCTGAAGAAAAGAATGGGATTGTAGAGAAGAATCACAAAAAGAAACTGTTCACCAGATTAAGCAAGTGCACATTTTTTCCACTGTTGAAAAAACATTCCAATGTCTGTGCGATGATGTTGGCTGTATATGGAGCATATATTTATTAGAAAGACTGATAGGCATTTCTAAAAACTGGACAAATGGGAATAATGAAAATGGGCATCTGTTAGGCTCATGGAGGTTGTCCCCGATAGACCTTGTGGTTCCATCTTGAATTGAAGAAAAACAAAGTGTCTATTTAAGCTACAAAAGCGGTTCCATTTTCTTCTTTTTCTTGAGAACTAGAAAAGATCCGGAATAAAAATCCGGAGAAGAGGATAGACTCGCTTCTTCTATCACAGCCTTGAGAAGAAGTAATGAGACCTACTCCTGAAGTAACTATGGATCATCTGTCAAAGAAATATCTAAGGGAACTGTAGACAAGACTAGTTGATCTTTGAACTGACCAAAACCTCTCCCTAGTACTGAAAGTACACTATTTTCCTTGATAATCAGGTGCCATAGATCTAAGAAGTTTGCAAGTGTTCCTCCTAGTAGAACTTGTGGAAGAGAAACAATATATAGTTCGTCTTCCATTGTACAAGGTACTACGGGAGGAGCCGTCCCTCAAACAGTAGGTTTTTTCTCCTTCACCAATTAGAGTTTTTAGCTTAATTGGAAAAGAAGAGGAAGATTTACCAGATGGTCTCTGATGATGTAAGTGTTTGTGTGGATTGGGTAGTGCTACACTTTCTTTTCTCTTTAGGGACTGACCATTTAACCTGAAGGGGGGTTATGTTTTTTTTTCTGGAGAGAAAATTTTTTCTCACGAAAAAATTTGTTTTTTTCACGTGTATCAACAAAATATTTTTTTTTCCAAAATTAACATTATTTTTTGGGGCAGAAGGCACCCCTTCAGAAATTTTTTTCATCATTTTGGCAGCCAAAATATTTTTTTCACAAAAAATCAGGTCCAAAATATTTTTTTCGAAAAAAAAAAAAAACCATAGCCCCCCCCCCTTTCAAGTTAAATGGTTGGTCCCTTAAATTCCAAGATCTGGACATAGAACTGTACAGTTGGAGGTCCTTTGCTAATTTTCTCTTAAATTTCTAAATAAAAACAAAACAAAAAACAAAAGAGCTTGTCTAGTTCAGTATTTTTTTTTCTTTTGGTATGCATGGGCATCAAATCTTTTTTTTCGGGGAAGCATTTAGTTCTTTGATCATTTCTTATCTTGTTTCTCTATATTTTAGGGCATTTTGAGAGATAATGTCCACGTGTCTTTTCTGCCCCACATTCACAATATGCGTTAATATATTGTGCTGATATTTATTAAGCCTGTCATATCATCAGACATGACCTTTCCAATCTGTACGCTAGGTATATTCATGTGGCAAGTACTGTATTTCCAACATCTTGTATTAGCTCGTGTAGTTCCAGATAGACTATCTGTTCTGCCATTTTGTTGTTATTGACTTTTCAACAGCCCATTTCACGTCTGATTTTGTTATAACATTGTATTGGCTGTTCAGTGTTTCTGCCTCTTATGCAGCTGTTTTGACTACTAGTAATTACTCAGCCATCTCTTTGTTCCAAGATAGAGTAGTGTTAACTCCAAACCTGTGAAGAGTTCATATCTGTTCTATGGTGTCTGCTATTTTGTCAACATAATTTGCTTATTTCCAGTTTAAGGATCTTTTACCTTCTCCGTGCTCAATTCTATGTATTCTACTGTTTTGTTTTTCGGGCTTCCTAGTGTAACTATAGGGAATTGCAAAACAGAGGCAATCTTGAACTTTTGTTGAATTTAAGGCTTATCTCTCCAATTGGCATGACTAAATTGGCGTGATATTAGCCTCCACTTTAATTGCCTCTCTTTGTGATGTTGCAAAAATATTAGTCCATATACCCCTCTCTATATTATCATAACTCGGATCCCGGCATAATATCTAACGTGAGTTATTACTATATTTGGTACCTAACTACCGTTATATTCATGTGCAAAGTATAGTGCAGTATTGCATTATTTTTTAACGGTGATTAAACGGCAGTTTATAAATCTTTTTGTGCCCAATGGAATAATGAAATGTTTTTGATTTGTATATGCCGAGGCGCAATGTTTCAATTTTATTTAAGCTATTATTTACCTTTGTCTATATTACTACGCCATTTGTTCTCATCAGCTCTGGACACAATACTACATTATTTAATTTACCTATAGATATCTTCCTATTATTATCACCCATTGTTATATTATTAAATATATGCAATAAATATTACGTATTTTGTATCAAATAGCCTAGTTGAATATCTACATGTAAATTTAACTTCCGTGATATTAATTTTGGAAAGAGTTGTCCCTCTTTTGATTATAGTTGTTAAAAATTATGCTGATTGCGATAATTTCTGTTTTTCCCTGTATTATATTTCATTGCAACTTTTGTGTTTTGTACGTAATCAATGTGTTACGGATTTTATCCTGCTGTTGGAGAATAACAAAGTAACATACCCCGGGAAACATACCATGATTTTTATAAATTAATCTTCTGATTTAAGAGATGACACTCAACAATCAGTTACCCAACAGATATTTCAATGGTTCACATCTTAGCTTGTTGTATGACGGCTACCAAATGTGGCCCAGATTATGCATACTCTTCTGCAACCTGTGTTTGTAGTTTGCAGTCAGTGCTTTTTGTGACATTTTGTAATTTCCAGATATCATGTATTGTGGTTTTAACCTCAGCTTCATGGTGATCTCTTTCCATCACTCAGGACCATCAACAATGGACATAATGAAAACACACGCAAAGATCTTTTCAGAGCATATTAGCTCAATTTATCTGTCACAATCGTCCCGAATGATCCATTAATTCTTAATATGAAATAAATCAAAATAAGATCATATAAC
>MJUU01012670.1:62763-77325 GCA_002080025.1 Modiolus philippinarum | reverse complement strand
ATGCAGGGGCGGGCGAGACATATCCTGTGTCCAGTATGGCACGCGAAAGTCACAAAAATTCGAGAAATATAGTATCTCGTCGAGATACCGGGTATCTCGGTGGAGATACCAGGTTTCTCGCCAAAAACCCATCATCTCCATCAGGATAGAGGGTATATTGACGAGAAACTAGGTTTCTCGTTCGAGATACTAAGTTTCTCGCCAAAAACCCTCATTTCCGATCAAGATCAAGAGTTGTGTTAAATGCAAGATTTTCTATCTCGATCGTTATACTGAAATCTTGTCGAGATTCACAGTTTCTCGCTTAAAACCCTCATACTCGAAGTGCGAGAATCAAATATTGTGTCAATCTCGATCGTGATTGGTTTAAATCAATTATTTCATCTCAGCGAAAATCTCGTAGGAAACGAACCCTCGACCGAGATGAAATGCTTCACACGAGATTTTCATCTTGTGTTGTGATTGGTTAAAATTTATTGATAAATCTCAATGAAAAACATACAATCTCGATCGAGATGAAGGGTTTTACTCCAATTTTTATTCTAAGTTTAGAGCTTTTTAACGAGATACTACTAGTAGGTTTCTCGTGCGAGATACATGTACTAGGTTCATACTTACTATATAGAGTTTAAAATAATGAAATTTTTTACCACGCACATAAAATTAAGCCTATACTAACCAAATAAGGTTTTTAATAGTCCACAATGACCCAATAGTATATAAAATAAAAGAATTTATATACCCAGCAAAATTAATTTACTCAGTATTAACTAAATAGATATACTTAAGTAAAAAATAAGTGTTTTTTTATACCATGCATAATGTAGTCAATTTATACCAAACAAAGCTTAAAATAAGGAAATTTATGTACTCAGCATATTTACTTTAGTCAATTTTACCAAATTCAAATAGCTGTCATATTTATTTTAGTCAATTTTTACCAAACAAAGCTTAAAATAAGGGCATTTATGTACCCGGCATATTTATTTTAGTCAATTTTTACCAAAATAAGCTTAAAATAATAGAATTCATGTACCTGTCATATTTATTTTAGTCAAAATATATTAAACAAAGCTGAAAATAAGAGAATTTATTTACCCCGAATATTTATTTCAATCAATTTTTACCAAAGTAAGCTTAAAATAAAGGAATTTATGTAACCTGCATATTTATTTTAGTACCTATATACCAAACAAAGCTGAAAATTATGGCATTTATGTACACGGCATATTTATTTAAGTCAATTTTTACCAAGTAAAGCTTGAAATAAGGAAATTTATGTACCTAGCATATTTATTTTAGTCAATTTATACCAAACAAAGCTGAAAATAAGGAAATTTATATATCCGGCAAATTTATTTTAGTCAATTTATACCATACAAAGCTGAAAATAAGAGAATTAATGTACCCCAAATATTTATTTCAGTCAATTTTTAACAAAGTAAGCTTAAAATAAAAGAAATTATGTACTCTGCATATTTATTTTAGTCAATTCATGCAAAAACAAAGCTGAAAATAAGGGAATTTTTGTACTCGGCATATTAATTTTAGTCAATTTTTACCAAAGTAAGCTTAAAATTATAGAATTCATGTACCCGTCACATTTATTATAGTCCAAATATTTTAAACAAAGCTGAAAATAAGAGAATTTATGTACCCCGAATATTTATTTCAGTCAATTTTTACCAAACAAAGCTGAAAATATTGGAATTTATGTAACCAGCATATTTATTTTAGTAAATTTATACCAAACAAAGCTGAAAATAATGGCATTTATGTACCCGGCATTTTTATTTTAGTCAATTTTTACCAAGTTAAGCTTAAAATGAGGAAATTTTTGTACCTAGCATATTTATTTTAGTCAATTTATACCAAACAAAGCTGAAAATAAGAGAATTTATGTACCCCGAATATTTATTTTAGTCAATTTTTACCAAAGTAAGCTTAAAAGAAATGAACTTATGTACCCGGCATATTTATTTTAGTCAACTTATAGCAAACAAAGCTGAAAATAATTGCATTTATACTACCTGGCATATTTATTTTAGTCCATTTTTACCAAATAAAGCTTAAAATAAGGGAATTTATGTACCTAGCATATATCTTTTTGTCAATTTATACCAAACAAAGCTGAAAATAAGGAAATTTATGTACCCCGAGTATTTATTTCAGTCAATTTTTACCAAAGTAAGCTAAAAATAAAAGAAATTATGTACCCGTCATATTTATTTTAGTCAATTTATACCAAAATAAGGCTGAAAACATGATTTATGTACTCGGCATATTTATTTGATTCAATCTTTATCAAACGATACTTAAAATAAGGGAATGTATGTACCCGGCATTTTTTTTTAAGCTATTTAGTTAGGGCTAATGAAATTAGTTTAGAATCTATATCTTCACCGAATTAAGATATTTGACACGAGGTAAACCTTATCATTAAATCTTAATGTATAAGTCTTTGATTTTGGGTGAAATACATGAAATCCCGATCGAGGAAGGGGGTTTACGTAATGAAATCTCGTAACAAACGAAATCTCGACCGAGATGAAAGGTTTTAACACGAGATTTTCATCTCTTGATTTGATTGGTTAATTTGATAATCATATCACATCGAGATAGATAGTTTACGCGATGATGTCTCGTACGAAATAAAATCTCGACCGAGATGAAAGGTTTTGACTCGAGATTTGCATCTCGTGTCTTGATTGGCTATAAATAATTATTGCATCTCGCTGAAAACTTACAATCTCGATCGAGATAGAGGGTTTTACGCGAGTTAGAAGGTTTCTAGATGCCGAGATGAAAGGTTTTTAACGAGATACTAGGTTTCTCGTGCGAGATACTGGGTTTCTCGTCTGAGATTTCAATCTCGACGAAAAACCCTTAATCTCGATCCCGATCGAGATGATTGGTTTTTGAGCGAGAAACCAGGTATCTCGTTGAGATACAATATTTCTCGATTTTTTGTGACTATCGCGTGCCATAGTCCAGTTTATGATATTGTCATATTAGTAATACAGGAACCTTTGAACCTGTAATTTTCTATCTATACCAGAATTTATATGCCCATGAGAATGGAAGATTCAGGGGTATAGAGTTTTGGTCTATCTATTTGTCTACAAAAACTTTAACATTAGGTATATCTGAATGGTAATTGATACAATTTTCATATTTAACATTTCCTGTTGCAAGACCCTTCAAAAAAAATACCACAATATTTGACTTCATGACTTTGACCTTGACACATTGTTGAAATTAATTTAGAAACTTCAACATTGGGCATAAAACTTTAACATGTTCAACAATGGAAATAAGTCGAAAAAATATCATTAAAAATTATCTCTGGCACCAACCTCATGCTTTAATGATAAAAAAAATATAGTATTGTACAAAGTAAGTGAGAACGGAACCTTCAGTCTAAAATGAACAAACCAAGCATAATGCTGGCAACCTTGGATTAACAAAGAAAGAAAAATGAAGACACACACACTTGCAAAAATGAACAACATGGACCCAGTAAAAAACCATGGGCGAGATTAGATGCACAGGTAGGGTAAGCATCTCCTGCTTTTTACAAGACACCCGCTTTGTTGATCATGTCAAATCTGGTAGTAAAGTCAAATCCTGTAGAGGAAAAACAAACTTTAGTGGCAAAGAGAATCTGGGAAACAGATGTCCCATAGCGGTCCACAAGATTGTGATGTTGATCGTAAATCATGTGTAGTGATGACTTCAAGTTATGGGTAACATACCCTATTAGTAAGCAACCAAGCTCTATCTTAAGCTCTGCAAATGTTAATTGAAAGGCCGAACACTGTGTCTGTTAGACCCATAATACTTGGTTGTTGTTTTTTTCCTGAATACTGTCTACAACTTTTAAATACAAATGTACTAGTCAGGCTTTTCGGACAGCTCTAGTAAAATTTCCTGTTACAGTATTGAAATTTCCTCAATCTTTTCAAAAAATAGAAACAGAATTATTAAAAAGTTCTTTTTTCACATAATTAATATTTGAATGAATTTGAATTGACATGTTTTATTATATTACATGTATCACTTTAAAATTTATATGTAGACAGGAAAAACAGACAGGATTTGCAAAGTAATATTGTAAAAGAATTTTTTCCTGTTTTACAAGGAAATCTTTGTTTTCCATTCTAGATTGCTTTCATTCCTGAAATTTCAATTTGTCATTAATATGATGTTAATGCTTCATACTTTTTTACAACTAGATTAGTTTTTGTAGTCATTTTGTGGTATGGCTCTGTCGGCCATGCATGTATACAGCATAATTTGATGGATTACAATGAAATGTTATTCACACAATGTGAAGACTACTTTCAGGTTTATGGTTTTATGGGTTACTCATTTCCAATTTATGGACCAAAAGGGGCAGATTTTGGTATACAGTCGAACCTGTACTAGTGACTCCCTGTCTATAATGACAAACTGCTCATAGCTCCCTTTTTCATAGCTCCTGAGAAACTTTGACTACCTCTCTATAACAACAACCTGTCTAACGCATCTAACAACTGTAAAAACCGACCGCACACCTCTGAAATCCTGTACATAGCGACTTTCGATGCTCCACAAAACTGGATGTTGACATTTTTTCGCACTCATCATATACGTTTTCTATCAAGATTTCAATCAGCTGATATCGGTAACATCGAAATTTCATGGTAGGTGAAAGAGATTTCGGAATTGGTAATGAGAATCAATGAATTTAGAATAACTTTCATTCATGAGTGATTAATGTTTACATAATTGCTTTCAAAAGATGGCATTTTAAATTTGAAAGTGGAAGCAATAAAACTTTTAGACATTGGAAAGTAGCCGGAATTTGGGGGTTGGGAAGACCCAGATACGGAATTTACATAAAAGAAAGGCTGAGGTGTTGAATGACTTTGAGAACAATGCCCCTGAATCACTAAAACTTATGAAACGCATCATTGAGAATGGATACAAAAATCTCTGTGTGGAATGGTGTAAAGATGCTACAAAGCGACGAATTAATGTTACAGGTCCCATGCTCAAGGAACTAGCACTTGCTTTTGCTAGTGACTTGAAAACTATTCATTCAGGTAGTTGATGTTTTCAATCTTGAGGATGGATTGGACCACCTTTCTATAGTGCCCTTTTATCTTTGTCCCTTGAAAGGTCACTATAGACAGGTTGAACTGTATCTGTATGCAGAGCTTTTCAAAATATTGAGTCAAATTCTAATGCCATTAAAGTCACTGAAAGTGACTTTCAAGAGGTAAAAACTTTCTTAAAAGCTTATAACTTTTAAATACTGGACTTTCCAGATAGGAACTCTCGTGTAATTGAAGGCGGAAACGATCGCCTCGGATACCAGTAAGAAGGAATACTGGATTTCTAAACCTATTCAAACAAATATGTATCACATACAAAAACCAACTATTTATGAAATTGAAGTGCATTTATAATTTTTCCTGTATGAAAATCCTCCAAATAAATTGTAATTGACGAAAAACAATTAACCTGAAGCACTACAAATCGATTAAATATAAATCACCCTTAGCTCAACAGTGTTCATTAATTAGTGATTCCATCCCAAGGTATTGATGTATTGATTTTTTACGTATATAGATAGAACTGTTTCTGGGGTGAACACGATTTCAAAAGTCCCGTATTGCATGTGTTGTTTCTTTGTCCACAGTTAGTTGATAGTCTGAACTCTCCAGTACAACATGTTTTATTACTTTGACCTTGTGTTCATGGTTAAATGACTTGATAAACATTGCAACCTAGTTTCTCATCGGAGTCCATTTTTAGGACTTTGTAATACATAGATCTAGTGTATTATATGTGTTAATGTAGTGTAGTGGGCACATGACAGAATATTACTTGTGAGTTGACCTCAAAGCTCACTTGCACAGTTCAGTGACTTTGTAAATTTTTACCAAAAAGTTCAACATACAAATCATATTATATAATGAGATAAACACAGTTTTTCTTGTTCAAAGTTGGCTTTAATCATCACTACATTGAAATGTTGGTAAAATGCATTCGTTTTAATCATTGTTTGACCTATTTGACAGTTAGTCGAGGAATTGTTTCAGTACATCTCATCAGGTGACACAGAGATTAAATAATGAAATTCAAATTCTAAAATATTTCCTGTCAAAAAATGACATTTGAAGATTAAGTTACTGATATTTTTGTCTAATGTGTCAGATTTGACTTCTCATGCACCAGGAAGACTTTCTGTGCATTGCTAAATTTTTGCTAAGTATAGATTAATACATGTCTATTCTGATATTTGCTTTGATATCAGTCCAAGACCTGATATCTGCCCGTCACGGCAGCTGAGGGCAGATATAGGTAGAGGACTGATATCAGGACAGTTAGTGGAATAGGCATAAAATAATCTGTTTATGACATATTTAACAGGGGAATGATGCAAGCTATAAAAGAACAACATATTAATTTTGCTTTTAAAATTTCGAACAGAATTTAGGCAAAATTGACAAAAAAGAAGAGAAAGAAAAGGACTTGAACCCCCTTTTTTTAGCTCACCTGGCCAAAGGCCGTGTGAGCTTTTGCCATCACTCGGCGTCCGTCGTCCATCCGTCCGTCCATCGTCCATCCGTCCGTTAACTTTTATTCAAAAATCTTCTCCTCTGAAACTACTGGGCCAATACTAACCAAACTTGGCCTAAATCATCACCAGGGTATGCTCTTTCAAGTTTGTGATTTTTATGTCCGTAGACCAAACAACATGGCTACTGTTACTAAAAATAGAACATAGGGGTAAATTGCTGTTTTTTGCAAATTTCTCGAAAACCATTACAGATATGAAAATTCTGACGGAGTAAAAATGATCAGCATGATGAGATCTACCTGCCCTGCAATTTTGGAGAATATCCGTTTATCCATCTTGGAGTTATTGCCCCTTTTCCGTAAAATTTTCAGTTTTTCGTTACTTCTGGTCTTATATATTGAAATTGATAGAAGTTAGAAGTGAAGTTTTTAGAACAAAAATGGTCAGCATAGTAAGATCTACATGTCCTGCAATTTTGAAGAAAATCTGACAACCCACATAGGAGTTATTGCCGCTTTTTCTTTGAATTTTCACAATTTTTGAACGTTTTTACTTTTATTTCAAAAACTGTTTGAGATAAAGGTTAAATTTGAATTGCAAAAGTGTTGAGGTTTTCCAGAACTACAATTTCTACATATGTCCAGCAGGTTCGCATCTCATCCAAGATGGCCACCAGCGGGGAAGATAGTTAAACATAGGACCCTATGGGAAATGCATTCAAAGATCTTCTCCTCTGAAACCACTGAGCCAATGGTTACCAAATCTTGTCACAATAGTCCTTGGGTGGCCCCCTTTAAAGTTTGTGATTTTTGTGTTTGTACCTGATCCAAGATGGCTGCCAGCGTGGAGCACAGTTTAACATAGGAACCCTATGGGAAATGCATTCAAATGTCTTCTCCTCTGAACCCACTGAGCCAATTGGAACCAAACTTGGTTACAATAGTCTTTAGATGTTTTCCTTCAAAGTTTGTGATTTTTATGTTCATACCTCATTCAAGATGGCCGCCAGCAGGGAACATAGTTTAACATAGGGACCCTATGGGAAATGCATTCANGTAGATATTGATGTTGCGACTTCAAAACCGAAGTTGAAAATTGTTCGTTGACCGCCATTTTTAAAATGGCTGCCAAAAAAGGCGGGAAAATTCAAAATTGTCCGATTTCAATGAAATTTGGTTTCCAAATAGATATTGATGTTGCGACTTTAAAACTGATGTTGAAAATTGTTTGTTGACTGCCATTTACAAAATGACGTCTCGACTTCAAAACTGGTGTCGAAAGTGGTCCTTAGCAAGACTGTTTTTATCAAAAAATCCTTACAAAGAAATATAATAAAACATGATCAGACTTTAAAAACAGTTCAAGATATTGGAGGTGTTCGACCTACGAAAGTTTGAGAAACTGAAGATCAACTGTAAAACTCACATTGTTACCTTGATTGTGGCAACTGAAAACCAGGTGAGCGATACAGGCTCCTGGGAGCCTCTAGTTTTATGTTCTGACTGTTAAAGAATTTTGCCAACAATAAAAATAAAACTGCAGTGTCTTTACTTCAAACAATTTTGCAGAGTTTACCTAAGGTCTGAAGAATCTGATTGAAAATTTCAGCTTCATATTTGGTTTTCTCCAAGTTGGAGTTTCCATTTTTCATGGCTTCAACAAATGTTGATGTTTCATTTTCAGAAACACTTCCAAATCGAAAACAAGCTTCGGCTCTAGCCATATTTTGTTTACGTTGCTAAATGATGTCACCAAAACAGGGCAGATAACAGTTATCTGCCCTGGACAGGGATATCGATCAGATACTCATCCGGTTAATACATATGCAAAATTGTACAATTTACATATAAATATGTGATAAAAAAAAATTGACCTATTTTTAAAAAGTTAGAATGACTGTATCTGAGCAGGTACTGTTAAATTTAATGTCTAAAGATTAGATAAAATAAAAAGTGAACAACATTATTAAAATCATTATTTTTACACATTATATATATTTTTTTAGTGTTCAGCGAGAACTACAGCAAGAAACAAAGAAAACAGTAGATCTGATAGATACATTAGAACAACAAAGTGTACAGAGTTACTATGCTGAACCTAATCCAGAGATGCCATATATACCTCCCAATACACAACTTGCACAAAAAGGAGGATACTTATTTATACGCAGGTATATATACCTCCCAATACACAACTCGCACAAAAAGGAGGATACTTATTTATACACAGGTATATATACCTCCTAATACACAACTCGCACAAAAAGGAGGAAACTTATTTATACACAGGTATATATACCTCCTAATACACAACTCCCACAAAAAGGAGGATACTTATTTATACACAGGTATATATACCTCCTAATACACAACTCCCACAAAAAGGAGGAAACTTATTAATACGCAGGTATATATACCTCCTAATACACAACTCCCACAAACGGGGATACTTACTTATATGCAGGTATTAACTTAGATGCCATATATACCTCCTAATACACAACTCGCACAAAAAGGGGGATACTTATTTATATGCAAGTGTGTATACCTCCTATTACGCAACTTTACAAAAATGGGGATACTTATTTATACGCAAGTATTAACATAGATGCCATCCATATCGACCTCCTAATACACAAACTGCAAAAAATAGGGATGCTTATTTATACACATGTATTAAGATAGATGCCATATATACCTTCTAATACACAAGTCGCACAAAAAGGAGGATATTTATTATATCCCCACTCCAAGGGAGGGGGTAAACTTTTTATACCCCAGCCTTAAAAAGGTGGGGGTATATAGGATTCCTCTTGTCCGTCCGTCCGTCTGTCCCTCCGTCCCTCCGTTTTTCTGTCCGTCCGTCACACTTTCGTTTCCGGATGATAACTTGAGTTTGCCTTGAAGGAAAGTTTTAATATTTTGGGATTATGTTTCTATTGATAAAATACAGGTTAAGTTTGATTTTTGACCGTGATCGGATTTTGCGTTTCAGAGTTATTGCCCTTGATTTAGACAAAATCTGTAAATTTTATGGTTTCCAGATGATAACTTGAGTTTGCTTTGAAGGAAAGTTTTGATATTTTGGGATTATGTTTCTATTCATAAAATACAGGTCAAGTTTGATTTTTGCCGTGAGCCAATTTTGCGTTCCAGAGTTATTGCCCTTGATTTAGGCAAAATCTGTAAATTTTATGGTTTCCAGATGATAACTTGAGTTTGCTTTGAAGGGAAGTTTTGATATTTTAAGATTATGTTTCTATTAATAAAATACAGGTCAAGTTCGATTTTGATCATGAGCGGATTTTGCATTCCAGAGTTATTGCCCTTGATTTAGGCAAAATCTGTAAATTTTATGGTTTCCGGATGATAACTTGAGTTTGCTTTGAAGGAAAGTTTTGATATTTTGGGATTATGTTTCTATTGATAAAATACAGGTCAAGTTTGATTTTGATTGTGAGCAGATTTTGTGTTCCAGAGTTATTGCCCTTGATTTAGGCAAAATCTGTAAATTTTATGGTTTCCAGATGATAACTTGAGTTTGCTTTGAAGGAAAGTTTTGATATTTTAGGATTATGTTTCTATTCATAAAATACAGGTCAAGTTCGATTTTGACCGTGATCGGATTTTGCGTTCCAGAATTATTGCCCCTGATTTAGGAAAAATCTGTTAAGTTTATGGTTTCCGTGTGACAACTTGAGTTTGTTTTGAAGGAAAATTTTAATATTTTGGGATTATTGCTGCAACTACTAGGATTGCCTATGGGCGGGGGTATCTTTTGTGATCAGTAGATCACCTTTTTCTAGTTACTTCTGTCTTTCTGTCATTCTGTCCGTCACACATACTTTCAATGGCATTTTTAGCTCACGAAGTGATGGGGGCTTATGTGATACCCCTAGTGTTGGCGTCTGCATCAGCGTCCATGTCCGCTTAGGAAGAATGGTGAAAGTCCATTCCCGCTTACTGACATGTCCCACATCGATCCTATTGGTATGCATGCATTTGGGGATGACAGCTGGAATGCATGCTTCGGATGCTGTCTCTGACCTACATTTTATGCATGAGTGACTCGGTTAGGTAGGATGGTTAAAGTCCATTCCTGCTTACTGAAATGCCCCACATCGACCATATGGGTATGTATGATGCGTTTTGGGATGACAGCTCAGGGCTTTTTTACCTTTGTTTTACATCCTTTTAGGGGAGTCATTCTCCATGTGAAAACACCTTTTTTGGTTCAAAAAAATATGTAAAAGTTCCTATTGGAGATGAGCATATGAATAATATTTTTGATTTAGATTCCGTTAACACAAATTTCTTTATTATTTAGTTCAGAGGCGGACAGAAGATGAAAATGTGGGGTTTTAAATCAACTAGAATGATTATCTTTTGCATTTTTTTTTTAAAAAAAAGGGTAATGTAGAATAATGTATGCAATTAAAAAATACGAAAATTCCCAAAATGGATGTTGCTGATGAAATTTTCCCAACTTCAGGGGTTTGGGACTTATTTTGATAAAAGTGGAAAAAGCCCTGCAGCTGGAATGCATGTTTCGGATGCCGTTTCTGACCTAAATTTTACGCATGAGTGACTCGGGTGGGAAGAATGGTTAAAGTCCATTTCAGCTTACATATGTGCCCCACATCAACCATATGGGTATGTGTGATGCATTTTGGGATGACAGCTGGAATGCATTCTAACAGACTTCTTGCCTTTCTGTCTTTCGGTCCAATCGTCACACATTATTTACATCTCATTTTTCTCTGCAACTGTGCTAGTGCTTCTATTGTATCCACACTTGTACTGTGTCCACACATGTATTGTGTCTTAACATACTTAAATTTGTAATTACCATATTGATTCAGAGTTCAATGAGTTGGAGTATAACTGGTTGCCATTTGGCAACAGCTCTTGTTTCAATGTAACATTTTAAACTATTTTCATGAAAAGTTTTGCATCAGGTGGAACAGTTAACTCTTCACTGATTCTGGACGAATTGTTCTATGCACAGAATAATAGTGATGTGCAACCTCATTTACATGTAAATCTTGCCCATGAAGAAAAAAATTAAAGGCAAGATTTTTTTATTGTATATACAAATTAGTTAAACAGTTATTTCATGCCCTGTTTCAGGAAATAGCAAAACTGTTGTCACTTAATGTTGGAAATGACTTGCCTGAGGCAACAGTTCACAAGTCATTTCTATCACCTTGGGACAATGGTTTTTGCTGTTTCCTTCAAAGGCATGAAATCAAATTTGTCAGAAGTAAGTAATGGAGAAGACTACCATGTAAAATTGCTAGAGATCAAGAGAACTGGTGAAGGCCAGTGGTCTAAACACCAATGATGGTTATTTTGATAATTAATAACCTTGTTGCAAATGTTTCCTTAATCCATTACATTTCTTGCAATATGCAATTTAAGTTTCCATTAAGCAACAATCAGTAGATCATTTAGGAATTCAAAAAGTTATATGAATATTTTACAGTAAACAGCTGATAGCCACCAGGTGGGACAGGTGCTTTTTCTTCACCCAAGCTGGTAATCTTATGTGTCAACCAAAAGATGAAGTAAGAATTTACAATTTAATGATTATAAAATGCCTTGTTAATCATGTCATGATTTTGAGGCTGTAATTTCAAATATTTAATCATGCAATAAGTGTAATTTAGAGTTTTATTATCAAAAATATGGTTAGAAATACAAAGAGTATGAAACTGTCAGCATCAAAACCAGTGACAATTTGCTTAAGGTATTTCAGTGTTTACTTTCAGTATTGTCTGTCAACCAAATTTGAGGGGAGTGATGAGGGAGAGGAGAAATGTCCTCATCACAAGTTAAGAACAGTCAAAACTGTATTTTTACTTAATTTTCCATGCAAGAACTTGACTTTTCTTATTACCACAGAGTTTTTAGACTTTTCTTATTACCACAGAGTTTTTAAGACACAAAATTAACACAACCTTCAAAATTATTACAAACAGCAAGATTTACTCATCAGCATCCTCACATATTCCAAAGATAAAAAAAAATTACTCATCAGCCTCCTCATTATTACAAAGAGGGTCTACACTCATCAGCCTCCTCAGGTTATGCTTAGCATGTAGTATTCTGTTTCCTGTGATGTGAATTGTTTTTGTTTAAGGTTGATAATGGCATAATGTAACTAAACCTCCCAGGAAATGAAGGAAGTATAGGAGTATCTGAATTTTTTTTTATATGCATTCCCTACAAAAATAGGGGGGCAATTGATGTTCGATTCTGTCCATCCTTTCATCAGTCCATCACATGTAAGGTTTACCTACCGATGTAAGTTTCTTTTTTGTGAAGGATGTACACTATTATCATTGGACTTAATATAAATTTATATTAGGCCATAAAAAAATAATTTATTGATTCACAGGCCCTCCCTCATCTAGTTTTGGCTTGACAAAAGCCCTTCATTGACCCTATTTTTTGCCATTTCAATAAAATAAAAACAAAAAATCACCTTCCTCACTACATTTTTGGTGGTTTTTGTCTCGCCCGCGACGAAAGGCACGGAAAGCGAGACATATGCGTACCAAGTATGATGGTGACGGCGGCAGGGTAAACTTTCATGTTAAGTTTTTGTGATTAGGTCATTTTCTCAGTAACTATAAATGGTAGGTCAATGATATTAGGTATATAGGTTGGTCTTGAGTAGTACATGACAGTCTGCTATATGGCTTTTGTCTGTGACCTCAATTTCACGGTCCAATGAACATGTTAAGTTTTTGTGCTTAGTTTAGTTTCTCAGTAACTATAAGTGGTAGGTCAATGATATTTGATATGTAGGTTGGGCTTAGATAGTGCATGACAGTCTGTCATATAGCTTTTGTCCTTGACCTCAATATCATGGTCTAGTGAGCATGTTAAGTTTTAGTGATTAGGTCATTTTCTCGGTAACTATAAGAGGTAGGTCAATGATGTTTGGTATATAGGTTGGTCTTGGGTAGTACATGACAGTCTGNCATATTTGTAGACATTTTGACCTTGACCTTGCCCTGAGGGCATTTTTTTAAAACTTTAACTTTGCTTCTAGAATTAAGTTGTTTAATGATAGGGTGTTTATATTTGATATATTTGACTTTCTTGTAAAGAAAGCTTTCTATTACTTTCGAATTTATTGTGCATTGAGGTTACTGGAATCCCCGGCGAGCTATGTTGTCTTCTGACAACTCTTGTTTATGAATATGGGTTATGTTAAAGTTCGTTATTTTCAAAAATTCTTTGCTTGTTTTTATTTATTTTTAGCTTGCCGGGACGAATGTCCGGAGAGCTATTGTCATAACCCCGGCGTTGGCGTCCTCGGCGTCGGCGTCGTCAGCAAAAACTTTAACCTTGCTTGTGGAATGGAGATGTTAAGAGATGGGATGTTGATATTTAGTATGTGGCTTCCTTGTAACAAGAGCTTTCTTGTGGAACCATATTTGTAGACATTTTGACCTTGACCTTGCCCCTAGGGCAATATGTAAAAAACTTTAACCTTGCCTCTAGAAGGCAGGCTTTTAGTGGAAGGGTGTTCATATTTGGTATGTGACTTGCTTATGATGAGAGCTTTCTAGAGGTACCATATTTGTAGACATTTTGACCTTGACCTTTCCCTGAGGGCAATTTTTGAAAAAACTTTAACCTTGCCTCTAGAAGGTAGGCTTTTAGTGGTAGGGTGTTCATATTTGGTATATGACTTGCTTATGATGAGAGCTTTCTAGTGGTACCTTATTTGTAGACATTTTGACCTTGACCTTTCCCTAAGGGCAATTTTTGTAAAACTTTAACCTTGCCTCTAGAAGGTAAGCTTTTAGTTGTAGGGTGTTATATTTGGTATGTTACTTCCTTATGATGAGTGCTTTCTAGTGGTACCATATTTGTAGACATTTTGACCTTGACCTTGCCCTGAGGGCAATTTTTGAAAAACTTTAACCTTGCCTCTAGAAGGTAGGCTTTTAGTGGTAGGGTGTTCATATTTGGTAT
>MJUU01012670.1:24368-37913 GCA_002080025.1 Modiolus philippinarum | reverse complement strand
TTTTTTTTTGAATGATGGTCTGAAATGGGTTGTAATGGATAGTGGGGCTTTAAATTACCGTGGAAACTGCTGAATCTACTTGCCCAATTGGAACCATACCTGGTGACAACTGTCCATTGTCGGTACCTATTGAAGAATGTGTCTGGTAAGTCTGCATGTATACCAAGATGGCCGCCAGCGGGGGACATAGTTTAACATTGGACCCTATGGGAAAAACATGATCAAAGACATTCTTCTCTGAAACTACTTGGTCAGTTGGAATCAAACTTGGTCACAATAGGCCTTTAATGGTCTTCTTAAAAAATTATGTCTGACAAGTCTGCACTTCATCCAAGATGGCCGCCAGCGGGGAACATTGTTTAACATTGGACCCTATGGGGAAAACACGTTCAAAGATTTTCTCCTGTGAAACTTCTAGAAAATGAGACACTTTAACATGGGGTTAATTTGGGCTGCAGTTTATGCCAGTCATGGACTAGGTGAGCTATACAGGCTCTTGAGAGCATCTAGTTTTTATTTATTTTCAGTATATATAACATTTGACAATTTTGTACATGTACACTGTATTCTTTATTAACTGTCATGTTATGAATAATGTTGTGTGTAATTTAGAATTCTACAGTGAAATAATATGCATGTTTGTTTAGGCCTAAAAAAAATTAGTTGTGTTTCCTTATGGCCAATCGACCCTAGTCTAGACCCCCCGACCGACCACGTTTTCATTCCTGATTTTTTATCGCGATATGACGCTTTCATTAGATATTGTTTATATCTGAGCGCATTAATTGATCAAATAATGTCTTGTTATGCTGTTTACTCATCAAAATCGAAGAGGAAAGCCAAGAAAATTAGTTTTTGTGCCATTGTTTTCGACTTCCTGTTACAGTAAGTTTGGGAACCTAAACGGTTTGTTTTCCAGGTCACTCTGATTAACGACCGGAATCATTTAAATCACAAAATAAAATAGATCAGAGGGGAAAAAAATTTAAAAAACAAAAATAATAAATCTGACCTACCAACCCAAATTTTTCAGAGGACCATAACCGAAAACACAATTAATTTTTTTTTAGGGCTTACATGTAAGTAAAATGATTTCTAAAGAGATGCAATAATTTATATTTCCACTATCTTTTCATTCTTCACATTATTTACAGACTGAATCAGTAATTATCACAGAATTTCGCAAAGAAAATATGCAGTTGAATTAATTAGAAGTGAAGTCATGATGAATGTACTTCTTCATTATCAAAGAAACATCTTCCTCTGTACTGTATAAGTGATTATTTTCACTGGTACTTAATTTTCGTTTATGTGTTGTTGGCTATCCTGCAATGACATGAAAATTGTGTACAGCAAATACAATTTATATGTAACTACATACACTAAATGAAATTATAAATAATTTGATCTTTGAAAATAAATTAAAGCAGTTTCAGAAGAGATCTTTGAAATTGAAACCACTAATAAGGTAACTTTTCATGAAAAGCTGCAGCTGCTTCACAAGAACTTGTTTCAAGAAAAAAATAAACCCATTGTCATACACCAATTGTTGAACCTTATGGTACAACAGTGGGTTTACTATTTTTCATGAAACAAGTGCCTTTTATCCACAATAGATAGAGTATTGGTAGTATACTGACCGATAAAATGTAATCAATTGTTTGAGAGTCTCTTTAGATATCGTTTCACTGATGAGTGCATTTTATTTTGTTTTGTTGTAATGTGTTTTTATTTTTATCGAGCAGTTCGGCAAATGTAGGATCATCGCATGCTCCTCAATCATCTACGTCAACAGATTCCTTTTTATCATCTGCACCAATACAGTTTGATCTTGTTCCACCGATCGATGAATTTGGAGAAGTCAGAACAAATCTTCAGGGTCCTCCAAAGTTAGTTTGTAAAATCTGCATTAAATATATATATTAGATATTATCTAGAATTCTAGAATTTCCTTGTGGGCTTGTATGGGATGTTAAACAACTTTATAAGTGCTACACGTCGTAAATCTAATTCAAATGATGATGAATTATCAACTCAGTGGTCTTTGCCTCCTTTAATAATATTTTTGCCCCTTTATTATAATTTCATGCTTTATGTCAACTCTTTCAAATGTTGGATTTCAGTAGTAATTAGTTCTTGTATATTCTATTAAATTACAGTTGAAACTCCAAAAACCGGCCTCTGTCGGGACCATAGAAATCTGTCGGTTTTTAGAGTTTCCAGTTTTTGGAGGTTCGGAAATCTGGTCTTTTCAGTTCGAACACCAATACTGGAATTGAAACATATGATCTGTAAGGTTAGTATAGGCTGGGAGTTAACTATTTCAGTATATTTTCCTGCATTCTTCTAAATTGCGATCAATATTGACAGTAATCTGTTCAAATACAGTTATTTATCAAAGAAGATGGCAAGAGATATGTGATATTTTGAATAAATTTGATAGATTTTATTTTCTGCAAAAAATTCGTATGGTTTTCAGAGTTGAATTTTAGAAGAAAAAATATTTTTGGGACTGATCTATATTGCCAGAATTAGGAATTCAGAGGGTCCAGTTTTCAGAGGAAATTTTAACTTATAAGTAAAAATTCTGGACCGAAACATATCGTTCGGTTTATAGAGGGATCCAGTTATCAGAGGGGCTGGTTTTTGGGAATACCACTGTTAAAGTTGGTGTTATAGACAGCGAAAACAAATAACTCTAATATTTTCTCAAGTACCCCTTAATTAAAGGTTTTATCTTTTTATCAATAGCGTTATCTTTGTTTTGTGAATTTAATTAAAAGAAATCTTTTTAAATAATGTAAATGTTTCCAGTATAACATTTAAATATCAAAGTTTTATTCTTTATCTGAAGGTATGTGTTCCACAGACAAATTGTTTTCATATGAGTTATTCCCATTTTAAAGTTTTACCTGCTTTTTCCCTGCAAATTTTCCTGGTCAAACATTTTTTGTTAAAGTTAATCTTCAATTGTGCAAAGTTATGCTCTTTGTTGCCTTGTGAAATGATATCTGATATGTACTTATGCATCAAATATCATTTGAATTACAGCTGTTTTATTTTCTGCATGTATGAAAAAAGCATGCTGTCAATTCTTAGTTTATTTTTTATCTACTTTAATACATGTACATGTATAGAGATTTCTGCTTTCATTCAAATTCAATGCACAGACATGGTCTCCAGCATGAAACAAAGATAAATACTGTAATTTTACATATTTTTGGGGTGTACTTATTTTCACGAATTTTGCAGTGAAAACTTTTCCGCGAAAATAAATACCCGTGAATATGTATAATTATGCGTTATTTGTAGTAGAAATCACAAGGTTTATGACGATTAAATAAATCGTTAGCCGACGAAAATCTGTGAAAATAAGTACTCTGGAAAAAAGTACAGCTACAGTATTGGAACCCTACAGGAAAATCATGTTGTAATCATCTCCTATGAAACTACTGGAGTACACTGAACCCTAATAACATAGCATAACATTGGATCCTTTGAGGATGACCTCTATTGGAAGTACTGAAAAAAATTGAACTGAAAAATGGTAGATGCTAAATTTATTTAGATCTTTCAACAGACATGGACATTAGTGAAAAACAAAGTTAAAATTGGTTTCCATGTAAAAAGCACATTACGATCATCTCACCTCCAAACTATTGATGCAAAGTGAACCACACTGTAATGTATGTATAGATACCCTTTACAAAAATTGCTCATTTTAATGCAATCTGACGAAAATATTGCTGCAAGAATTCAGCATAGTTTAACAGAGGACCCTGTAGGGAAAACATATTTTTAGCTCTAATCTGAAATTGCTGCTACAAATTGAACTAGACTTCACAGAAATGATGAATGGAAGGTTATGAATAAAACATTTTCACTTCATACCCATCAGACAGAATAATGACATCTGGCACATATTTCAATCATCTTTTAGACTATGACAGAGAATTTTTTTTCTATTTTTATACCCCTCCCCCCAAACAAAGTTTGGGGGCATATAGGAATCACCCTGTCTGTCTGTCTGTCCGTCCGTCTGTCCACACTTCTCGTTAGCGCAACTCCTCTAAACCACTTGAAGGATTTTGATGAAACTTTACACAAAGGAACGACACTATATGGAGATGAGCATGAAGTAATATTATTATTCTCCAAAAGCAGGAAGGGGAGATAATTCGACTTTTTGTTGATTCCCTTTGTATGGGTTACCTTGTAAGCGCGACTTCTCTTAACCCACTTGAAAGATTTTGATGAAACTTTACGCAAAGGAAGAACACTATATGGATATGTGTATGAAGGAATATAATTATTGTCTGAAACCAGGAAGGGGAGATAATTTAACTTTGACTTTTCGTTGATTCCCTCGGTATGGGTAACCTTGTAAGCGAAAACTCCTCTTAAACCACTTGAAGGATTTTAATGAAACTTTAGACAAAAAAAGTACACTATATGGAGATAGGTATGAAGGATTATTGTACGAAACCAGGAAGGGGGGATAATTTGACTGTGACTTACGTTGATTCCTTCTGCAATGATCTTTTTTTTTCAAAGAAATAATTTAAAGCTTAGATAGTGTGAAATCAAACTGTTGGAGAGACACACTTTTTTTTCATTGTAATTCTCTTGAAAAGTTGTTTTCTAAATGTTATGATTGAATTTCTCTAATGATTATGATTTTTATGTAAAATGTCAAATAGGCTTAAAAAGTGTGAATTTTTATTTGTCTGATTTCGATAGAGTATTTTCATTGGAACCCTTGTGAAAAGGTCTTTTTTGAAGATTATAACATTGTGTCCATACATGTACTTGGATTATGTCCACACTTGTACTGTGTCTACACCTGTATTGTGTCCACACCAACTTAAATTTGCACTTACCATATCGATTCAGGGTTCAATGAGTGGGGGGGGGTATATATTTGGCTGCCATTCGGTGACAGCTCTTGTTGTGATAAAAATTCATTGCTTTTGATCACTTGTCTAATAGCTTATTTAAAGCTGTAAGGTATTTGTTATTCACAATAAAGACATCTGTTTGAAAGCATTGCTTGGAAGTACTTTGTCAGGTGAGATACAGGCTAAGAATCGGAGCCTTAAGTTGAGGAGGGTAGTGGAAGCTTTATGTTAATGCCCCTTATTTCCCAGTCACTTTGCTTATGGCCATTTAACATTTTCCTGTTTTGATAATAGTCACAATGCAAATCTTAATTTACTTTAATATCCGTGAATATTCGTGTATGGCTATATTAAATCTATATTGTGTTGTAGAAGAATAAACCCTTTTGACCAGTCAACAGGAAATGTGATAGAGACATTAGAATCAGCCAGAGAAGATGCACATTTTGTAGAGAGTTTTACTGTCAGATTTCTAGGTTCCATGGAAGTCAAGGCAGACCGAGGTAAGACTTGGTAACGATTGAAGACTGTTATTGATAAATTGTAGGTCTATATTTTATTTTACCATATACTTATATGATTTATTGATGGACTTAAACATCGGAAATATTTCGTCTACCCCATTATTGTGGGTGTTTCTGTCAGAGTAGACAAGAAAACTCAAAGAGAACCTTAGTTCTTTTGCAAGTAACCATAACTGAGTTTCTTTTATTTTCTATTAGTTGTTTATATGTCTTAAAATATATGCAGGCCTTCAAGTGGCCCTATATTTCCTAAAATTCCATAAAATCCCTATCTTTATAACAGTGCCCTATAAACGCTATATTTTGGCTTGAAATGAGCACTTTCCCTATATTAGCCCTAATATGCCAGCGAAGCTGGCACTTATGGTAAGAATGTCATCCAAAGATATATATTGGTGCCTTCGATTTTTTTTCTGCCTGTCACGTGACATTTTTTGTACGACCAAGAGATCACATGACAAAATCAACTTCATTCATTGGCTAATTTCATTTCTCAACATAACGAGAGTCAGTTTGCCCATACATTTTTTTGCTAAACTGTCATTTTTCTTCATTTTTGTCACCCAGTCAACTCGAAAATTATTGATACAAAATTCTCCGATTACTTAAATCATATGTCTCGTGTTTCAACGGACTTCAACGCCAAAAAATTCCCTTCTGGTATCCTTGCCATTTCACGAGGTTACCATAACGGCAATCTGCTCAATCGGNGAACTCCAACTTTATTTTTGGTCGATAACAAATACCTTTAAAAAAATGTTTTGCCTCGCTTCGCTCGGCATGGAACATCACATAATTCAAAATTTCTTATTTATTTTTGCATTCACTTTTTGCTACATTGTTACAAATACTGAATTTATACATTTTGGGCTTTTTGTGCACATGTATTTAAAAAAAATCAGGTACAGAAAATATTAAAAGAGTAAAAGACAACCCTATATTTGCCCCTATATTTCCCTATTATTCAGGAAAAACTGCCCCCTATTAAAAGCCCTATTTTTGTCCCAAACTCCACTTGAAGGCCTGTATATGAAAATATAATTGGAAGTTCATAATATTTTGTACATTGTCTATTTTGTGTATTTTAAAGTGACCTATAACTAAGAAAAATGATCAATGCTGAAATATATGAAACCCTGTTTTCATGTATAAAACCCAAAGATATTGAATGCTTGATAAAGCTGAGGCCCATACTCCCTGAAAAGATATGATATGGGAGATGTCTTAATAACAGCTACTATGTAGAACACATTTCATATCATTTATACTTTATAGTTGAGCGTTAACAACAAAAGGAAATCTTTTTTTCCATTATTTACAATGTATATCCAGATGTACCACTGGTGAAAATTGTTCAATAAATACTTAGTTTATTCAAAAATGCAAACAAACATGAGTTCTAGTGGTAAATTAGTCAAGTTGTCAGAAACAATAAATGAAACCAAGCAAAGCATCCTTCTTTATTATATTATATCACGCTACTGTTTTTTTAGTGAGAATTAGTAGGAAGCTCCTAGTGGGAGGGGGTGCGTATTATCTATGCAAACTTGAAAAGACAATGTTTTATGACCACAACTGTATAACATTATGCATTAGCATTATTAGATGTATATTGTTTTCTTCATATACAACATGTATATTCAGAGATTTCTCTGTACTGGTAATTTCATCTAGATCATGTCCGCCATATTTGCTTTGATTAGTTATAGTGTATTGAGCAGTTTTTGGTACCCCTCTAGGAGGAATTGATTGGGTACTGTGTAATGATCAATTGTGATACCCCTCAAGGAAGAATTGAATGACAAATATTATCTCACTAATTGGAAGTGATAACGTAATTTAAATATAAGAAAAGGAATAAATTAAATGAAGTTAATTGATAAACCAATAATAAAGATCAATAAGGGAATATCACTTAAAAATTTACCAAGTTTAACTGATATTTACATATCCGTATCGACTAGACTTTTAAATAAGGCTTTGGAGATAAACTTCCTGTGTTTACCAATTCAATATTTTTTCGTTTGCAAATTCCAAAAAGGTTTGAACTAATCATAAAATAAAGACAGGTACATTTTTTCCTCTTAATATAAGTGAATAAAGCATCATGTATTCCATTTAATTCAGTCCACAAGGTAAGTCACGATGTCTCTAGACATTTTTTGACCGAACATGTTTTTGAAGATTTATATGCGTTTTTATGAGGGATGTCAATGAGTACTCGAGTATCTCGCTCGAACGTACCAAGTATCGATTAGTAAAATTGGTACTCGAGTACCCGGTTTTCTATTTTAATAACATGGATACACATATTTTATCTCTTTAGTAAGCCCATAACTATCAATGATTAGTGTATAAAATACTGCCTATCACAGTTGTGATTTTAGATTTTCAAGAACCGTTAGAATGCCACCATCAAAATATATACCTTTTGGTAATATTTCGAATATGTTTCTGATGAAAAAAATGTCAAATGTAAACTTTTGCATGACTCTTAATTTCAAAATAAACTCAACAAAAAATTATCATAATTTTTCTCAACAAAAACTTTTTTTTAATTCCTATGATGATCCAATGTTGTGGCATCTTGTGTTTCATGCGTGTATCAGTAACTTTACAAATGATATATAATTTTGTTTGTTTTTTCTCCAATGAACCAGAGACATATAACGTATTGATTTGCAAGCAATTAAAATTAACAGCCATTAATTAAATATTAAATACTGATTGCATTGTTGTTGATCACCAATGAAATTAAAATGTACTTGGGACCAAATAAAAATTTCTATTGAATAAAAAATGATTACGGAGAATGTTTCTTAATACAATGAGATTGTATTTATTGGTGCATGTTCTATAGAAATTATCATATATAGTCTTTCTGAGTGAGTACTCGAGTACTCGCTTGGAAAAAACTTTCGGGTACTCAAGTATTAAATCCTGTCCGAGTTGACATCCCTAGTTTTTACACACAAACTAGATTTTTTCTAGGTCATTTCCTCAGAGAAAATTGGTGCATTTAATACACCAATGCAAGTAATACACAGGAAAATTCTGTAATTGAATGGTATCAACACTGGATGTTTGTATGTCCAACTAGATATTTCCATTCTTGGGCATAAGTATCAACAGATTAGCAATCAGTTCAGTTGTCGAAGACAGACCTCAAGCTCTAAAGTGTCCTTATTTTGGCTGGCCTCCATATAACAAGTGTTATATAAAAACAACTTCATTGTAGACACTTTGTCCTTTTATCTTGCCCTTTAAATATGTAATATTTTGAACAATTTATCTTTTTCTGAAAGTCACATTCTAGAGGAAGATACTTGTATGAGACTTAATGATAAGTACAATATGAGAGTAGTTATTGCAGGAGACCCCCTTGTACTGAAAACGGAAACAATAACTATTTTTCTGTTGATTATAGGTGAACCCCTGGTACTGGAAACAATGAGACAAATAATGGCAGCTAGAGCAATACATAATGTATTTAGGATGACAGAATCGAGATTAGTTGTATCTAGTGATAATATGAGGTAAATTTAGCTCTAATCATACTTGCCTTTATTCACAGTTAAAAAATATTTTGAGAACAATTAACTTTGAAGGTCTGTGAAATTCTGTAATGGAATCCACCTTCTACTATCAGCTATTAAACTTGCCATCTCATGCAAGCTCAAAAATTGTTCCATGTGCATGAATTTTTCTGGTATCATGATTTCACAGAACAAAACCTGAAAATCCAGTGTTGTCACTGTGTCAATTAAGGGAACAAAATATAATAGGTGAATACCATTGATTGAATATTTGAAAAAAAGCAATAACACTTGCACATTTTCGTATGCAATTATGTTGATAATGCATGTATTTCTATAGCTTACCAAATAAAGTGGTAATTAGGCCATTCAAAGTAAATTGTTAGCTTCTCAAGCCTTTTTGTTTTAAATTAGATGCGGGCAGGAGGTTTTTAGTTTAGTTGCTCACCTGACCCATAGGGTCAGTGTGAGCTATTGCTATCACTTGGCATGCGTCGTCCGTCTATCATCCGGTGTTAACTTTTCAGATCTTCATCTTCTCCTCTGAAACAACTGAAGTAAATTCAACCAAACTTTACAGGAATGATGTATGGAAGGTACTTCACAAAGATTCATTTCGATTCAATAAAAAACATGGCCACCAGTGCAGATCATCATTTTCAGCATCTGCCCTGAAACTGCTGAAGCTAATTTAACTAAACTGTACTGAAATGATTTATGGAAGGTCCTTTACATACAATGCTCATTTTATTCTGATTCAACAAAGAACATGGCCGCAAGCTGGGAACCTAGTTTAACATTGGCCCTATAGGAAATTCACATTTTCATCTTCTCTGAAACCACTGAAGCAAATCAACTAAACTTTACAGGAATGATGTATGGAAGGTCCTTCACAAAGAATGCTGATTTTGCGTCTTGGGGACAACATACCGATTCCACCCTGTCCCCTTAGTCACGCATGAACGATCACTTTAAGATTTTAGCAATCAGTTTGTACAGCCTATACCAATGGTCTTAGGCACTTGATATTTGACATTCTGTTGCGTCTTGGGGAATACATACCGATTCCACACCCAGATGGTGGCCATGGCCCCTTAGTCACGCATGAACGATCACTTTAAGTTTTTAGCAAGCAGTTTGTACAACCCGTACCAGTAGTCCTGGCCACTTGATATTTGACATGCAGTCGCATCTTGAGGAGTACATACTGATTTCATGCCCAGATTGCGGCCCTGGCCTCTCAGTCATGCATGAGTGATCACATCATTCTTTTTTAAGGAAATTGTTAACACAGATGAAGAATTATAATTTATTATCTTGGCTGCTGCAGTAAATCAATGTGCAAATTTAAGCAATGCAAGGGGTGGGCGAGACACATATCCTGTGTCCACAGTTTATGTAAGATATTGAACCTTAAGTTATAGTTGCAAAAAAAAAAAAAGAAGAAGAAGTGGAAAAAAAAGGCATGAGGCGGCCACCTAACAAATAATTTTTTATGCCCCCGCCATTAGGTGATCGGGCATTAAGTTTTATCCTTGTCCGTCCGTACGTCCGTCTGTACGTAGGTACATATGTATGTCTGAAATTTTCGTCAGATTTCTCAGCTTGTGTATGCAGGAATGATTTGATATTTTGGTCTGAAGCTTTGGTGTGATGAGTTGTACGGTGTCTCCCCTTTTCAAGTCCGTCACTCATCTACTTGCTGTTTGACGAAAACTTTGGTTTTTCCCTTTATGGCCACATATATTGAAAATTTTCGTCAAGGATTTCTCAGCTTGTGTATGTAGTAATGATTTGATATTTTGTCTGAAGCTTAAGTATGATAAGTTGTACTGTGTCTCCCCTTTTCAAGTCTTTGGCTCATCTACTTCCTGTTTGCCGATATATCTGTATGGCGAGGGCATCTGTGTCCCATGGACACATTTTCTTTTATTTTAAATAGCCTTATATGTTGTTTTTGTCTTTTTGAATTTAAAAAAAATGTTAAAATTGTTTAAAATCTAACTATTCATTTTCACCATAACTTACTTTGGTGCTAACACTTAGTTTTAAGTTCCAGCCATGACAAGAATCATTTTATCTTAATGAAAACATATGTTTGTCTGGAATAATTTTGTTTTAATTATCAATGTATACAACAGGGCTTCGATATGAATTTTTATTAGAGTTATTATTACCTCTTCACTTACAGATTAGTAGACCCCTCCAATAATGTAGTCAGGACAGTTTTTGCATTGGCAGACATATCATTTTGGGCAGCACACAATGAAAATAAAAGGTAAATTGTAATAAAATATCGTTCATATAAGAATTACATTAGTAAAGGAAAAAGAAAAATGTCTTGAGATCAAAATCTGTCAAGAAATCAGGAAAAAATCTCCGTAATAGGCACAACAATATCAAAAGAAGTTGTATTAATATAAATACAGATCATAACAAAATTTAAAAGATTACAACCACAGAATAACATTAGTTCCTAGCTTAAGGAGGTAGACCTAGGTTAAGGGACATAACTCTTAAAAATCATTTGTATGTTTGTTAAGATCATTTTTGTCCCCCGCCGCAATGCGGAGCGGGGACATAAAAATGCCGGGCATCCGTCTGTCACACTTTCTTGTAAGCACTCTCATGCCTACAAATTTTGACGGATTCTCATGAAATTTATACCAAATGTTTATATCAATAATATCTTTGTCAGGTTTGACAATCAGCCTCGGTCGATACTTTTTGACGGAGTTATGGGACTTTGACTGAAATCATGACTCTATGTATAATTTTAAACTGTCATAACCATATAGTTTATTGCACTTTCAATATCTTTCACAGAACTTTCATTGCTTGAATGCCCAAAGTCCAAAAATGCAAATTGATCACGAATGAAGTTAAAGATTGAACTATGATGGAAGAACACACAGAGTTCAAAATAAAGTTCAGAATTTTATTTTTGTGTATATTTCAGGTTGTTTGGTTTCATAACAAGAAACAGACAAACTGGTTTACCTAATCCTTCATTTGCATGTCATGTGTTTGAATGTAATACTTCTGCTGATGAGGTAAGATACAGGATTTGAGAGATATAACATTCTTCACCCTTAAGCGTGTCCAATGTATGAATGTAATACTTCTGCTGATGAGGTAAGATATAGAATAGAGAGATATAACATTCTTCACCCTTTAGCATGTCCTATGTTTGAATATAATACATCTGCTGATGAGGTAAGATGCAGGATAGAGAGATATCACATTCTTCACCCTTAAGCGTGTCCAATGTATGAATGTAATACTTCTGCTGATGAGGTAAGATACAGGATAGAGATATCACATTCTTTACCCTTTAGCGTGTCCTATGTATGAATGTAATACATCTTCTGATGAGGTAAGATGCAGGATAGAGAGATATCACATTCTTCACCCTTTAGCGTGTCCTATGTATGAATGTAATACTTCTACTGATGAGGAAAGATACAGGATAGAGAGATATCACATTCTTCACCCTTTAGCGTGTCCTATGTATGAATGTAATACTTCTGCTGATGAGGAAAGTTACAGGATAGAGAGATATCACATTCTTAACCCTTAGCATGTCCTATGTATGAATGTAATACTTCTACTGATGAGGAAAGATACAGGATAGAGAGATATCACATTCTTCACCCTTTAGCGTGTCCTATGTATGAATGTAATACTTCTGGTGATGAGGTAAGATACAGGATAGAGATATCACACTCTTCACCCTTTAGCGTGTCCAATGTATGAATGTAATACTTCTTCTGATGAGGTAAGATACAGGATAGAGAGATATCACATTCTTCACCCTTTAGCGTGTCCTATGTTTGAATGTAATACATCTGCTGATGAGGTAAGGTACAGGATAGAGAGATATCACATTCTTCACCCTTTAGCATGTCCTATGTTTGAATGTAATACTTCTGCTGATGAGGTAAGATACAGGATAGAGTGATATCACATTCTTCACCCTTTAGCGTGTCCAATGTATGAATGTAATACTTCTGCTGATGAGGTAAGATACAGGATAGAGAGATATCACATTCTTCACCCTTAAGCGTGTCCAATGTATGAATGTTATACTTCTGCTGATGAGGTAAGATACAGGATAGAGAGATATCACATTCTTCACCCTTTAGGGTGTCCTATGTATGAATGTAATACTTCTACTGATGAGGTAAGATACAGGATAGAGAGATATCACATGATTCACCCTTTAGCATGTCCTATGTATGAATGTTATACTTCTACTGATGAGGTAAGATACAAGATAGAGAGATTTCACATTCTTCACCCTTTAGCGTGTCCTATGTTTGAATGTAATTATTCTGCTGATGAGGTAAGACAATAATGTCACACTCCTCCTTTATTTACTTGTCATATGTTTGAATGTAATATTTTTGTATTTTATGTATTTCAGTACAAAAGAAATGAATTTTCCAAAACTTGTAAAAGATGATTAATTTTAAATGTACATGATTTCCACTTCCAGGCTGATGTGAAGTATTTAAATGATGCAAAGTATTTATTATAGCACACAAATCAGTAAGACTGAAAGGATATATTGTGTTTTCTAGACAA
>MJUU01012670.1:3968-24164 GCA_002080025.1 Modiolus philippinarum | reverse complement strand
ATGGGACCAAAAAGAGGTAAAATTGGGTAATTTCGTGTCTTTGGACAGCATAACTTTGCTTCTAGTAAACAGATCAGTTTAAAATTTTAGTATGATGTTTCTTGGCACATTCTTATGAACCTTTTTTTTTAATTCATGGCCCCACGTGTTTCAGAAAAAGTGGCCAAAAAACAAGTTAAATTAGGTATTTCGTGTCTGTGGACAGCATAACTTTGGTTCTAGTGAATGGATCATTTTCAAACTTTAGTATGAGGTTTCTTGCCTCAAGCTTAAGCCTGGGTTTAAATTTCAAGTTCCTTTTGGTGTTTTCACAAATTTGGGTGTAGAATCTTTATTCTTTATCACATTTTGAAATTTCAAATCAGGTGTATGCCAATGGAGTTCATGTGGCATGTGCCGTTCATGAGGTAAATTGGGCCCAAAAAGGGCGAATTTCAAAAATTTTTATTTTTAAATTTTTATTCCAATTTTGATGCAGTTTTTTGCAATGGATTAATAATGAAAAATTGACATTGTGCTGCACCATAGATTTTTGATAACTTGTTTCCCTTCCCAGCTATGAGGGATCAAATAGGGGCAAAATGGCAAATATGTGGATTACCTTAAACTTTGATTTTTCATCCAATTTCAATGGGATTTTTTTTTTAATTTGGATTCCTCTCATCGTAAGCTTTTGTTAGTATCAAGGGATTTGGCATAGCTCTTACCATTTCCAAGCTTAAAGGGTTAAAGGGGCCAGAATTGCAATTTTTAGAAATATGTGAAATCTTTATTTTTCATCAGATTTTGATGGGATTTTTTTCTTTGCATTCCTCTCATTGTAAGCTTTCTTTAGTATTGCAATAGATTTTGCATCGCTTTTACGGTTTCTAATCTATTAGGGGTCAAAGTGGCCAAATTGCAATATTCAAAATTTGTGAAATCTGTATTTTTCTTTGGATTTCTCTTGATGTAAGCTTTTAGTTGGTAGTCAACAGATCCTTCTTAGCTCTTACCATTTCCAATCAATAAATGATTAAAAGGGATAATTTTTATTTTCACTAATTTGTGTCCAGTTAATTATTGTGTCAAGGACCTTATTGTCTCCCGCAAATTACTGTGTCCACATTCATTTTAATTTACGCTTGATCAAATTTCAGTGGTCGACTTGCTGCGGTCGTATCATGCTGCGCTCATCTCATTTTTTTTTTGCAATAAACCCAAAAATCTATAGATCCTTAAACAGTACACAAAATTGCACAGCTTTTAACACTGATCACATTCACATACTATAAGGCAAGTTTTAGTAGTATCTGAAAATGAGTGGAAAAACATCTGACCACTACTTTATTTCCCATTTTCGTAAGCTGGGACCATCGCAGTAATTTAGCTATTTTTGTAGGAGATATCTCCCTTCTCGGACGGTGTCACAACAAAGGTATAACGGAGGATAATCGACATTTTCAATATTTTGTTGGCATATGAAGAACACCTGACCAAAAAGTAAAGAACGAAATTTTGATGGGTTAAAAAAAGAACTCAGAAAAATAAAACATGAGGTTATTTTGAGCCATCAGTGAATTGTTATTAAGATTTCCTTTATTTGACTTACAAGTTAGTCATATTTATTCCATACTAGCTATGTTGTAAGAAGCAAAGGGGAATTACTTCAAAATTAAAGACACCGTCCTACAAAAACTTGACCTGGAGTTGATCCCGGCTTACAAAAAGACGGAATACATGTAGAAAAAAGAAATGGATATGACCTCCAGAAAATAGAGCAGAAATAACACTTTGGGATGCCCAAAAAAGAATTGTAAAATAAAAAGAATGAGAAAACTCTTCGCTCTAAAATCAGAATTCCATTATAAAGTGAAATAAAATTATCCCTTATTAAAACAACAAAATGACAAAGACAAATTAAATTAAAAAATCATTGCTATGTATGTTTTAAACAAAATTAAAAACCGGCACTTTGTTTTATAATTTCAGATTTGTAGTGCAATCCAGACTGCTACCAAACTTGCCTTTCAAGCTCTTATGGTAGGTATAGTTTATATTGTGTTCAGGAGATTGTGGTTTGCTGTTGAGTAATTGTAGCCAGTTCTATATTACAACTTGCTCTGTCTTACTGCATTAATTTTCTTCAAGCATAATTTAAAATAAGAGCATTTGATGCATTTGCAGAAAATAAATTTAGTTACTAGTCATTATAGAATATGTGTGGATAGTAAAATTAAATTTTTAATGTAGCTGATGTGTTCTGTAAATATCCAAATAAAATTTTATATACCATAATGAATTGGTTTTGGCATGAATGTCCCAGAATTTGTCCTTTTCCTGTAATCAATGTCTTAAAGTCCATGTAGTGAGCATATTGAAATCTTAACCCATAAGTGTGAACCTTTGAAAACCTAAGTAGGGAGATTTCCCAACAAGAATTTGCTCTTGTAGTGGCCTAGTCACTCTGTATTGAACTTTTACACAATTATCTTACTTCAACATCTTTATGGAACACAAGACATTCTAAATTGAAACTTTTTGTAGCTGTGTAAAGTGTGAAAACCTAACGTGTGTTCTTAGATTAGACTCCATTTTCTATTTGGTATTCTAAACACAAAAAAAAACGAATTCTTCAAAAACTTTTTCCTCAAACCCTATCAGTTTTTTGTCAAGTATTTTCATTCTATAAAATACCCATGTGAGTCTAACAAGGGGCTTCTCTGAGTCTTTAATTTATTTGATTTATGAACTTGCATAATTGATATATCAAAATGCATTTTAGATTGAAAATGAAACATGTACAAAGCACTGATAATATCTGGTATGTAAAGTATTATGGTCGAGGGTCTACAACAGCATGTAACAACTAACTTTACTGCATTATATCACTATATAAAACAGTTCTTACAAATTTTATTATGAGTAATGATATCTATGTATTTGCAACATAGACCACAAATATGAAATTTGAAGATCAGCTACTATTGTGTGTTATTGTTTGATACAAAAGTGGATTATGTATGTCTTTTGATATTTCATTTTGCTATGTAATGCATTGCCACAAAATGCAAAATATTCCTAGAAATCAGTGATTCAAATATTACTTTGTTTTCATTACTCATTAAATTTCGAAGAAATTTTTCCAATTTAAAAGATTATCAGATTTAAGACTTATGATGATTTTTATGCCCCTGCGATGAAAAGTCGAGGGGCATATTGTTTTACCGAATTTGGAAAATCTGCCCAATTTGATTTTGACTTTGTTATTGAAAGTAAAATGTTTAAAACAACTTAAAAAGTCCTTTAAATCCTTGGAAATCTTATTTGTAGGCAAAGAATTTAAACAGTGAAAAGTAACATGTAGGTACTACACATATATATACGAGGAGTATTTTGTTCACACCTTCAACTTAATTATTCATAAAACAGTTTTGAATACAAGTATCACTTCTTGACAAAGGCCAATTCTCCAGTGTAGATGGAATATTTGGACTGTTTTAATGAAATACGTTACTATATTTTCAGTAAGCTTTTGCATAAAACTTGACCAAAAATTAGCTTTGCAAGTCTATAAGTATCTGTAAGCTTTTGCATAAAAGTTTACCTAGCATTGCAAGTTTATAATATTGTACAACCAATACCATTAATTGGATGTTACTAGGATTATGTTATTAGTGAATTCAGTTGCAATAAGATTTTTTGTAGCTCTTCGTGTTTGTGACCCTCTAAGTCCAAAGGTCATATACGCATAAAAAATATTAGACTTAATAATAACAAGAGCTGTTGCCTAATGGCAGCCAAATATACCCCCCGCTTATTGAACCCTTAATCGATACAGTAAGTGCAAATTTAAGTGGGTCTGGACACAATACAGGTGTGGACACAGTAAAAGTGTGGACACAATACAAGTATGGACACAATTATATAATCTTCTAGACAGAACTTTTCACAAGGGGTAGAATGAAAATACTATGTCGAAATCAGACAAATATAAAATTCACCCTTTTTTAGCTTCTTTGCCATTTTACTCAAAATCATAAGCATTAGAGAATTTCATTACAACACTTTCAAAACACTTTTTAAAGAGGATTACAATGAAAAAAAAAAAAAATTTCCCACAGCTGCATTTCACAATATCTACGCTTTTTATACCCCGCCACACAAAGTGGCGTGGTATTATGTGATACCCTCAGTCTTGTGTCTGTCCGTCCGTCTGTCCGTCTGTCCGTCCGTCCATCCGTCCGTCCGTCCGTCCGTCCGTCCCCCGAAGGTTTCCGACTGATAACTTGTGAAGGAAATAACACAAGGTCTTCAAACTTGGTATGCAAGTTGTTTACCACAAAGCTCATGTCAAGTTCGATTTTAGGTTCAGAGGTGCAAGGGGTTCTGGAGTTATGCCCCTTGAAACTTTGAAATTTTGCGAATTTTAGGGTTTCCGACTGATAACTTTTGAACGAAATTACGCAGGGTCTTCAAACTTGGTATGTAAGTTGTTTACCACAAAACTCAGGTCAAGTTCGATTTGGGGTTCAGAGTTCCAATGGGTTCTGGAATTTTGGCCCTTGAAACTTTGAAATTTTGTGAATTTTAGGGTTTCCAACTGATAACTTGTGAACGATATAACACAAGGTCTTCAAACTTGGTATGTAAGTTGTTTACCACAAAACTCAGGTCAAGATTGCTTTTGGGTTCCGAGGTCCAAGGGGTTCTGGAGTTATGCCCCTTAAAACTTTGAAATTTTGCAAATTTTAGGGTTTTGTACTCATAACTTGTGAATGAAACAACATACTGTCTTCAAATATGATATGTAAATTGTTTAACACAAAATACAGGCCAATTATAATTTTGGGTTCAGTGTTACACATCGTTGTAGAGTTATGGCCCTTTTAACTTAGAAATTTTGTGAAACGTGGCGGGGTATCATGTAATCCACCATTACTATTTTTTTTTCTTAAAAAAAAATCATTGCAGAAGGAATCAACAAAAGTTACATCAAATTATCTCCCCTTCCTGGTTTTGTAAAATAATTACATTACTTCATGCAAATCTCCATATAGTGTCCTCCCTTTGTGTAAAGTTTCATAAAAATTCTTCCAGTGGTTTAAGAGGAGTTGCGCCTAAGGGGTAACCCATAGAAAGAGAATAAATGAAAAGTCAAAGTCAAATTATCTCCCCTTCCTGGTTTCGGACAATAATTATATTCCCTCATGCACACCTCCATACAGTGTCTTTCTTTGTATTAAGTTTCATCAAAATCCTTTCAGTGGTTTAAGAGAAATTGTGCTTACCAGGTAACCCATACATAGGGAATCAACGAAAAGTTAAAAGTCAAATTATCTCCCCTTCCTGGTTTCAGACACTGACCCCCAAATTTTCTTTTCAAGAAATATGATTATATACATCTCTAATAGACTTTTTACAAAATTTGAAGAAATTCTTAAAGAAAACATCATTGCATGGAAATGTTTATTGCCTTAATGCAAGGTGAGTAAAAAGTCAAGAAAACTTTGATTTCCTGCCAAAATTTCAGGCACATATATCTCAAAAAATGGGCACACTGAACTATTAATATGATTTTTAATAATATATGATCTATGTTCTAAAGAAAAATTTTAAAAACGATACTATGAAATTATTGGAAAGATATCAAGATAACACAAAATTTAGAGGTTTTGGTGTATATTTTGTCACTATTTCCAGCCATCAGTACACCCTGTACCAGGTGTGAGTAATGTATTATATGTATACTTTGTGCTTTGTCTGTATTATAATCAGGACATGTACTGTTAAATGTACTTAGTAAGGTACTTATATACTTCCCTGGAAAATAACTCTTATAATCTTGTAATAAAGTCTCAGTCTTGTAATGAAGCCTTCAATATATACTCCTATTAAACTTAACAATATCTGTCTTTGCTTTCCGGTATCAAATTAAAATGAAATGGTAATGTAGATTTTGTCAGCATGATGACACAATTTGTTTAATTTGATATCTTAAGTTAGATACTGTAGGAAGGAATATTTATATTATAAACTGGTCAAATCGGCCAATCTTCAGTTATGTCATGAATGTTTGTATGATTTTTTACTGAAGTTGGAATTCTTATTGAAAAATGATAGTTTCTAAGGAATACTCTGTTGAATTAAACAGACCTAATTATGCATGATACGCATGAGATTTGTTGGTATGTATTTGTGTTGTCTTGTTGCACTATATGCATGTGCAAATTTCTTTGGTAAATTTCTTTTAATTTATAAAATAAATGCAGCCTAATGAGTGTATGACCTGTGTTAAAGTAATAAGATTTCATTATGAAGTACAGGTATATTTTTGAGCCATTTTTGTTTCTTAACATACGGTATCTTTGGGCTATATTTAGTTAGAAATATTTAATTCTTTGCACAATTTAGGCAAATCAAGGCAAATCATTGTTTCTGGGGTAACTTTTAAATAAGTTATCAAATCTTTCTGCATGTATGATTTTGGCTTATAAATGCAAGTGCATTATAATTTATATACTCCTGAGGCTTTACAGCCATGACTATGAATAAATTCTTGAAACATTATGGTTTATAGATGTAGTGTCCAGATCCTTTATGAAACGACTCTAAAAACTGTTTTATTTATAAAAAACAAGTTGCAAGGAGACAGTAGAAAAATATGTGTATTGTATGTAATGCTTATTTATATATGTAGTGATGCTATTGCTAGTTAAAATATACAAATGTTCAGTATATATTCATTTCATACATTATATAGGAATAAATATGGTAGGCATACTGTAGGTTGATACTGATATATAATATAGATATATTGGATGTTGTGCCTTATGATTTTGTCGATAAAGTATTGTAAGGTTACATAAACAGTCAAAGTTCAGTCGCTCATTAAAAAAAAGATATAGTTAAACTGTATCTAATACACACAAATAGAGGTGGGACAGTCACATTCTTCCACAAAAATATATTGAAATGATAAAACTTTATCTGTCTATAGGAGACAAATTTACCTACATTACATGCAGATGACATAAAAACATTGGGATCTTATCTAGAGACAGGGGTTATATAGTCTTCATTAAGTCTGTTTGGAAGCAATGATGTACATAAAAAATTTCTTTGCTTATAGGACATTTAGTCTGAAGTTTGGAAATGATGATTTGAATTGTGTATAAAAATTCAGGGTCTTTCTAGATACTACTTCCTCTTTGCTAATTCTTTGAATTTTAACTGAAAATCAAATTTAAATCAAAGATTTCTTTGCTATTGTGGGAACAATTTGATATTTTTTTCGGATTTTATCTTTTTATAACCCCGCAAATGAAGTTTGGGGGGTATATAGGAATCACCATGTCTGTCTGTCTGTCCGCCCCCTTTTGTGTCCGGAGCAGAACTTTTGTACCGTAGCACCTAGGATTATCACACTTGGTGTGTGGATGCATTATGGGAATACAATGTGTCTTGTACCAAATTTAGGTCACTGTGACCTTGACTTTGACCTTTGACCTTTATAATAGTAAAACCATGTGCATTTCATGTCCGGAGCAGAACTTTTGTACCGTAGCACTTATGATTATCAAACTTGGTGTGTGGATGCATCATTGGAAGACGATGTGTCACATTCAAAATTTAGGTCACTGTGACCTTGACTTTGACCTTTGACCATTATGATAGTAAACCGTGTCCGGAGCAGAACTTTTGTACCATAGCACCTAGAATTATCAAACTTGGTGTGTGGATGCATCATGGGAAGACGATGTGTCGCGTACCAAATTTAGGTCATCGTGACCTTTACTTTGACCTTTGACCTTTATGATAGTAAAACTGTGTCCGGAGCAGAACTTTTGTACCGTAGCACCTAGGATTATCAAACTTGGTGTGTGGATGCATCATGGGAAGATGATGTGTTGCTTACCAGATTTAGGTCACTGTGACCTTGACTTTGACCTTTGATCTTTATGATAGTAATACCGTGTCCGGAGCAGAACTTTTGTACCGTAGCACCTAGGATTATTAAACTTGGTGTGTGGATGCATCATGGGAAGATGATGTATCGCCTACCAAATTTAGGTCACTGTTACCTTGACTTTGACCTTTGACCTTAATGATAGTAAAATCGTGTCTGGAGCAGAACTTTTGTACCATAGCACCTAGGATTATCAAACTTGGTGTGTGGATGCATCTTGGGAAGACGATGTGTCGCGTACCAAATTTAGGTCACTGTGACCTTGACTTTGACCTTTGACCTTAATGATAGTAAATCCTTGCTCATTTTGTGCCGAAAGCTTGGTTAAATCAGGTTTGTATCCATGGAATTATATATTATTTAATGTATTACCCTTTAAATGAAGTACATGTACCAGATATGAACTGATTGGAATAATTTCAGTCCTGACAGGCTTTATTTCTGTTTGATTTACTTTCCAATTACCATGTGGCTAAAGGTCAAATTTCAAAATGACATGCCTTGGTACTCAAATGCAGTTGCGTGGGGTATTAGTCTGGCTTTGCGGACAGCTCTAGTTTTTTTTTCTTTTTTTTTTTGCAAGCCATTTATTTTTTTGTAAGCCTGTTAAGGGTTTACTTAGAATTTCGTTTGCAATATTTAGATTTTTTACCATTCACTTAATTTTTGTGAAATATTTCTCTGCTTAGTTTAGCAGTAGAAATGATATATTTAGCCTTAAGCTTTTAAAAGATGCCATGTATAGTGTAAGCACATGACAGGCCTGTTCAACAACCATTTCCTTTTTGCCAATGCTTCGATAGTTAACAATATAGTGGTCCATTCTCCATGTAGAAGCCCTCCTCCCTACAAAGGCCTAAAAAAGGTAAGCTAAGTACTAAATTGACCCTTCCTCTTGGCTTTAACAATGTGAACAATTTAACATTTAAGTCTGAGGCATAGAAATGATAGTTTTATGATGTAAGTGATTTTCAGGCCTCTACTACTTCCTGTTTGGCAATACTATAGAAAAAATTGTTTTGTGGTGCCCATCCATTCCTCAGTATTCTAGTGGAAAAAAATGATTATTAAGTAAGTTTACTTCAAGAAACAAAAACATGTACATATGTTGTTGCTCTTCATCTTAAAACTCGGCCTGTTTCAAAAGAGCAAAAAAGGACTACATCTAGAACATTAAAAAGCCATTTTTCTCCAGTCAACGTTTTCTTGCTAATCATGAATTTTCTTCCACCTTTTTATATCTTTAGCAATTTATAACAAATTGTACTAAACCTATAGATATTCTAACAATACTATCATAAATTAGATAAAAGAGATGATATTTTTGTCTCCATTGTTTTCAGCAAAATCATTCTTAATTTTTTTTTTTCTCCCACAGGAGAAGAAAGCTGTGGAGAAAATCCAAAAAGTTAAAGCCAAGGAGAAAAATATTTTGTTACAAAATATTCAAAATTTAGAAGATGCCGATTCAGACGAGGAATTAAATAAACTTCCATTATCTCCAGATGGTAAATACTTGGTGCTGACTGCTACAGAAGATGACGACGAGATTACAGAGGATGCAAATTACATAAATACAGCAATATCTCAGCAAGTTAAGGACCTTAATGTAGCACAAGAAGAAGATGGAATTGATGATTCGGAAGCTTGATATCGATATATATACATATATAAACTGATTTGGGCCTTCGCTTTCCTTATTGTTATGTTATGAAGATCAACAAGTGTGGATGCTTGGTATTTGGAAATATTTCGAAACTTAATAATCATTCTTAATGAACATTTTAGGTATATTTATGCTTCCTGCTTTAGCAAGGGGTATGGTTTGCAGGTGGTGTCATTTCAAGTGTCCTTCCATCCTCCTGAACACTTGTGCCATAGCTTACTGTTAGAACTCCTTAATGGATTTGAATGAAACTTTAACAGATAAAGGCTTGAGATTAAAGGGAGACATTTTTCATAAAAACATACTTTATCAATACACTCCCATGTTACATTTCAGTGATTTTGTTTCCTTCAAATTGCAGCCGAATTTCGGCCGTTTCCCACAAGAGATAATTTCCCAACTCTCCGTTTTTATTTCCCGAAGTTGAAAAAAAAGCGTGCATATGATGTATATTCTCTGCACCAGTTTGGATTAGATACAAACTTTGTCTGGAAATGGAGTCCTCCAATCAAATGGTGGAAGATAACACAACAATTCATTTTAAACAAAATAAAAATTCATTTTTAACAAAAACCATTGGTCATTTTTCCCAACAATATCCTATTCTGCAGACAAAATGTATCACAACAGCAAATACTATACAAAAAAACTGAGAAAACGTGATCCTGATGAGTCTTTAAAAAAAAAAAAAAACAATCTATTCAATAAATCTCAGACTTCATTCTAGGCCATAATCAAAAATATCCTATATTCTCATCCCTGCCTGTCCCCATTTTTTTCACCCACCTCCAAAAATTTTACTTTGATTTTAGACCAATTCTGGTGAATTTCTTTTAAAATGACAGCATTTCACAAAAGGTAATAGAAAAATATAGCATAAAATTTGTCCACCCACCCCAGATTTCGAGAAAAAAATGGATGAGAATCTAGCAATTATTTTATTATTACCCTAACAAAATACTGACCTGGTAACAGATTACCCCCCAATATGTAATGAAGGTTTGGCATTGATGAACTTGATATTTATAAAACCTTCTTTCCCGAAACCAAAATAAGTAACCTGATGATAAAAAACCAGCCAACAAGGGATAATGCTGACTTTTCATTATTGATTGTCTGTCATAGTACAACAGATCAATGGAGGTTTATTGATACAAAGTATTTAAATATCAATGGCTTTATTTTTCACACAGCAAAGGAGGTATTAAATGCAAGGATATTGGTCTGAATGGTAAACCCGTTCTTACAAAAGCAGCCCTGTCAGTAAGGTCTCATTCAACTATATTACAGGAAGGCCTCAAAGAGAGTTCAGGCCAAAAATCGAAATGTTCATACTTAGTAGTATTTTGTATTAAAAAAAAATCCCAATTTTGAAAAATACTGCAATAAATTTTCCTGACCTGATAGGTAGAGGTAGCTTAAAAAAAAACAACAACAAAATCACTGCATTTGTTCAGATGTTTCATTTGTCAGTGTAAATAAACATAAATAAACATATTATCGAAATGGGTTTATCCATTTCGATTGGCCAGTCAGATTTCAAATTAGGAACAATAGCTGAAACATTTAGTCTTTTTTTATAAATTACTTACCATTTCACCTTTTGTTTATGATTAAGCTTTTTGTAAGAGGTGACAATATTGTATAACCTATCAAAGTAAGCTACATGCATGGTTAAATTAAATTTTGAAATAATGATGAATGAAAGGGCCAATTTTCAAAGCTTTTTTGGTTGGGAGATGATTGCACTTCAGACAATTTTTTATTCTTGGCAATCAGTTCCTTTGCAACTACCATATAAAAACCATGTGTAATTTAGATGAACAATAAACAATATCCAATTTTTACCAAGTTACTGGTATCCAGAATGACAAACTTTGCAAACAATAAAAGTATGAAAACTTATTATAGATTATGTCTAAGATTAGACCAATATTAGTTTTACCTTTATTTGATCAGTATAGCAGGTTTGAAATTATTTTGAATTTTTGTCTCGCCTGCAACAAGTCCCAGAAAGTGAGATGTTTACTAAGTATGCCAGCAGAGTGGCATTGAAGTCGTGTTTTATTGAGTATGTTACAAGAACTTTTTGGTGTAAAAAAACACTGTATTTGGTCCAGTGGTAGTACACAATAAGACCAGTTTCTAGTTTTTGATCGGGAGGTTTTTTGTTAAGCAGTTTCTCAATGACGGTATGTAGTAGGTAAATGTTTTTATGGAAAAAGTTATTTTAAAATTCATAATAGTTTGCAACATGGTTTCTGACATGACCTAAATTGCAGAGATAGTTACCATTATTAGTTTTTGTGGACAGATTAATTTTGAGTGGTAACACCAATGCAGATGGGAAAGATGTGTGTCTACATTTGTTCAGAATAGTTTTATTTATAGGATTCCTAGGATTTAGAACAGCTAACTGCAATCACAAATAGACTTAATTAAGCTTATGCAAATCACAATGATTCATTTTCAAAGATAATTTTTCAGTAGAATGTCGAAAACTGCTTAGTCTTATTTCAAATTATTTGAAAAATTTAATCTATAATCAGCAAATTTTTGTTAGTTTTCATTGTTAGATATGTGGTTAATAAATTATTTGGTTTGTTTGTGTCATAATGATTGTATTGTATTAAGTAAAAGTGCTACAGTGATGGAGATTTTGTGCTTCATGGATGAATTTTGTACTGTTAATGTATGGACTATAAAATTGTGTGTGCAAATATTTAATTAATTTGTTTCATTGCCTCATTTTAAAATATTTATTCACCTTTGAAGAATTTGTTGCCATTTTCTTGTTTTGTTTACTAGAAGTGCTTGTTTATTTGTTTGATTATTTATTGTTATTTGTGAATGTATAACATTCTTATGTTTACTGATAATATGCTTTCATTTAAGTATGGCTATATATGAATCTTATTTTATAGAGAGAATTTAGACATTATGAAATGAGTTTTCTTTTATGGAATTAGGACCTTGCTAAGAAAGAATATATTCTTATGGTTTACAATAAATTTCATTTATTACCATAGAACAAAACAAAATTAAGCATAAACATTATATAAAATTAATGCATTTATTGTTATCTACCTTGAAATTTAAGTATACATATATTTCTAGATGTAACTTTATTAAGGTTGAGCTGTAATTATCATGGTCACAATTATAGTTCTGTTTTTTGTGAGAATGGTGGTGGGTAGAGCTTAAATATTTTTATTCCATTTAAATTTAAGGCCACAAAGACATGTTTATTTTGATTCAAGAAAACACTTAATGTTTGATTTTCCAATATAATCAGTGTTGAAAGTCTACTATCTCTTGCTTTACCACTGGCTCTAAACAACAGTGTATGTGAAAAAGCATGGAGACTGGTTTGAGGAGTTATCTTCAAATTGTCATGTCTGTATTGAGTAAAGCATGCCTTGAACTTAAAGATTACTACTCTAACAATTCACCTGCATTTTTCACACCATACAATGACAAATTGTGTTTTGTTTTTAAAAAAAGATGATTTTTGTTTCATGAAGAATAAAGTATTTTGTTATACAATAGGTGGAAAAGTTTTTTTTTCTAAATGCACCCTACAGAATATTTTTAGTATTGCCGTTTGGTCTGATTTTCATTAGGTTTCTTGTTGAACATTTTTTATAAACAAACATACTTTGCAATTTACTGCAAACGGGATGCGTTTTTTCAGAGTTAGCTGGTATTTTGAATGTAGGTCAGCATTAACCATGTGAAATATTTTCAGTCTGCAGTGTTTGCCATAGAATTATTATTTCAAAACATTGAAAAAGATAAAACAACTGCAAAATTGTCGCATCATGGCAAATTTGGAATCATTTCATTGCTGTTCATCATAAAAAGCTGCTGCTTATCTACATTAGAGTGGTAATTTTGGGCAGATGGTGTTTGTATCTTGCTTATAGATTCATTAAAGTTTGATCAGGAAAATATTACAAGAACTTGTTAGATTTTATAATGTATTATAATAAAAAAATTTGTTTCCAAAGGAATATATAGTATCATCAGGTTTTTATACACCCGTCTTTGATGGCACGTATTATGGTATACCGGTGTCCGTCCGTCCACACGCTTTGAACATTTTTCTTGAAACTTTGCAGGATTGTTGGGTATGACAGAAGAAAGCTCCCTATTGTTTTATTTTGTCGTTGGGTTTTTTGTTCCAGAGTTATGGGACTTTGATTATTTCAAAAAAGCTTGAAGTTGCAATTTTCGTCCACATGTCGTACTCTAACTAGAGAACGCTTTGAACATTTTTCTTGAAACTTTGCAGGATTGTTGGGTATGACGGAAGAAAGCTCCCTATCGTTTTATTTTGTCGTTGGATTTTTCGTTTGTTCATATGGAGTTTTTAATTTCAAGAATCATTTAATCAGTTTGCTTTAAAGTGAGGACGGGCGTATCATGCGCTCTTGGCTCAGCTGTTTATTAGACAAGGAGGTGGTAAAATTTATTTATATAATGTGATCAAATTCAGATTATACATTACCATTGCAGAATGTGGAACATTATATTAAATATTTTCAAAAATAATTGATTTAAAATTGTCTCAAATGAAATCTACATTTTGATACATTTGTTTACAAACAAACAAATAAACAATCAAATGTATTAATACGTAGATTTAATTTGCGTTTACAAGACGTTGCATCTAAATAAGGGTTTAAAGCATTTATATTCAATTTTCAAGTCCTCATTATAATCATATATCCTGTAGATATTTAAGTTTTTCTCTGTCATTGATGTTAAAAACATTCTTGACTAAAATTATTACTTTGCAGTTAAAGAACATATGTAGCTTTGTGATTCTCAATTTTAAAAACATCCGAACTAGTATGGCATCAATCATGAATAAATTAAGGGGGTTCGCTACTCCATTTGAAAATAAATAGGATTTCAAGTAAATGTGATTTTTGGTAAAAAAATTTTAAAAATGTAATTTAAGTAGGTGAGTAGGTGAACCAACACTGTTAAGTCGAAATGTAGGCGATGATCCTAGGGAGTGGATACCTACAGGTATGCAGGGTTGTCGTATTAAAAGTTAAACTGATACTAAAGTGACAACAACACTCCGTTGGATGCAGTAAAACGACTTTTATTTGGTCGACTAGTTTCGGCCTTCACGGCCATCATCAGGACAATATAATTGTAAAATTGAAGACTGAAGTACCTTTGTAGGCACAAAATTTTAGAGAACGTCATAATATGTCCATAGTTACAATAAATAGTTAAGATAAAAATAGATCATACTATAAAAAGATACATCAATAATTAAAAATAAAAATACAAAGTACAATATTTTGTTATTATTTAGTTAATAAGTTTTTTGTTAACATTATGGATTGTTAGCTGCCTGTCCTAATTCTTTTCTGCAAGTTCAGAATTTAGTTCATACTGGGATAGTCACTAGAATTTTCATTGCTGTTTTCATCTTCCGTTTTTGAAGTCTTTGAGATATACAGCATATTTTAGAACCACATATTTTTTGGAAACATTGTCTTCTATTTTTTAACATAAGTAAAATGAATCCAGTGGACGACACCTAGGCGTGCCTTACCACTTCAATTAACAAAATATTGTACTTCGTATTTTTATTTTTAATTATTGATGTATCTTTTTATAGTATGATCTATTTTTATCTTAACTATTTATTGTAACTATGGACATATTATGGCGTTCTCTAAAATTTTGTGCCTACAAAGGTACTTCAGTCTTCAATTTTACAATTATATTGTCCTGGTGAAGGCCGAAACTAGTCGACCAAATAAAAGTCGTTTTACTGCATCCAACGGAGTGTTGTTGTCACTTTAGTATCATAAATGTAATTTAAGTGAAAAAAATGTATAGGTTGATGATCTAGTTTTTGAGATTTAAGTGATTGGAAATTTGGTGGGAAACTGAACTCCTCTGATTTTCATAGGATTAACATAAGCCAGGTTTGATCAGAAGTGAATGTGACAGAATAAATAAAATCTGATAAAATTTTCGCAGAATGTTCATAAAGATGTATAAAATGAAATTATGAGAAAATATAAGGGGGTCCATGGGCAAAAAATTATAATGCTTTAAAATGGATAAAACCAGAGAATTCCAAACATCTGACAGAAATGCCAAAACATGAGGAGCGAACCTCTTTAATATAAAATGGTGTAAATGAAATTTATCCAAATTGTGAACCGAGTATTATAGTCCATTGTATATGACCTTACAGGTCTACTAGTTCCTATTGTGTAACCAATTTAGTAATTTGAGTAGTCTGTACCTATTATTTTTTTTGACCAGCTGGTATTGCTCTTCTACAACATATATTGGAAAAAGTTTTTGGAGGATTGCTTTTGTTAGCTAATCAACACAATCAGGGTCCTTTTGAATTGTTCAACAATACTTTTGTATATCAATTTGTTATGGCCTGTGGAGGTTAATGAAAATAGAGATTATATATAGTTTATATTTAATGAAAAAAGAATGTACTTTATTAAATATTTAAAATAACATCATTTAAAAATGAAAATGATTATTGCAATATAAATTAAGGGAATTTGAATTGGCTTTAGACATTTTCTTCCATTAATTGAGTAGACTTACCTTTTTATGCCCCCACGACTAAAAGTCGGGGGCATATTGTTTTACCTTTGTCTGTCCGTCCGTCCATTCGTCCTTCCGTACGAATGAAAAACACAACTATTCATGTTTTTTTAGAAAGTTTGCAACCAAATTCGAACAACTTCAAAGGAATCTTACTTACAATAAGTGAATGTGCACACACATATCTCTTGCAATATTAAAAATGGCCGCGGTTGCCATGGAAACTGAAAAAAGGTGGGAAAATTCAAAACGCCTCTTTGATGAAACTTTACAAGAAGGATGTGTAGCACCCATAGAAATGATTTTGGGTCTCAGAATTTTCAAAATGGCTGCTGTTGCCATGGAAAAGGTGGGAAAATTAAAAGTGCCTCAAAAAGGACGAAACTTTATTGGAAGATTGCCAAGCACCCATAGAATTGATTTTCGGTCTCAGAACTTCCTTTTTATATATTTTGGAAAAGGCATATCATTATGTCCATGCTTGTACTGTGTCAACACCTGTATTGTGTCAACACACACTTAAATTTGCACTTGCCATATTGATTCAGGGTTCAATGAGCGGGGGCATAATTGGTTGCCATTCGGCGACAGCTCTAGTTATAAGATAATACTTTTTCAAGGTAAAACCTCTCCTGGCCATAACAGATTGATATACAATAATATTGTTGAACAATACAAAAGGACACTGAGTGTGTTGATTAGCTAACAAAAGCAAGCCTCCAAACACTTCTTCCAATATATGTTGTAGTATAGCAATTCTAGTTGTCAAAAAAGTAACGGGTACAGACTACTCAAATTGTTAAATTGGTTACACAATAGGAACTAGTAGACCGGTAAGGTCATACCCAATGGAAAATAATTAAAAAAAATAAAGCATTGATCAAACATGTAAAAATGAGAATTTATATGAATAAACTGTACAAAGCAATGGGTTCAGACTTAAGGAGCCAGATGTTTTTTCTCTTCTTGTCTACAGATATGTACTAAAAGTAATACATAAACATGAATTATTATATGTAATAGGTATATTTAACTACATCATAGATTTATTGTGTTATCTAGTCAACTTGTTAAATAGTTGTATCATGTAACCTTAGAGTGTATTCAATCACTGTAATTTGTGTACACCTTATATACTTTGTGGTATATATTAATCTACTTCTGATGATGTTATGGTTAATTGCAAGGTAATGAAGTTTTATGGTCCAACTGAACTGAAGAGATGTAACGATACTCCGGTATATCAATATATCATGGTATTTTTCAACAAACTAGGTACACAGGTACGGAATCCAGTTTTTGTAACTAATTTTTGTTACAAAATATGGAAATATAACACATATAAATATGTTGTCATTTGCTGTCATGCATAAATTATAGACAATGTTCTATAGGAGACATTTTTTAATAACTTTCAAACAACAATAAGGAATGAAGGTCTAGATTTTTGTATCTTTAAAGTGTAAGGTTTATACAAATTTCACTGAAAAATACAAGGTAATGTGCAATGTTTTAATTTATTATAAATTGTGTATATTCCCCAAATATAATCAAATTATAAAACAAGAGAACTGGAATCTCATTACATTGTCAAGTATTTCATAGGTTAAAAGTACACAAATATTTAGAGCGAAGTAATTGCTAAGAAATCATGATACAATTTGAAAGATAATTCCATTATGTTCAAAACACTTCTTTTTTTATCAAAAGTTTTTCACCAACTTATAATGGAGGAAGAATATTTACAATAGGTTTAATTAACCATGTACCCTAAACATTTGGAAACTTGACTAGCAAGTTTGAATGAGCCCAAGGCAACTGTTAAAATCCATTCATATCCAATGAGTTTTTTCACCAAAGATACAATAGTCTATTTTATAATTATAATAGATAGATGAAACTCAAACAAAAGAAAGAGTATCTGCTTCAAATCCAGATTAAAAACTGTTACTAGTAATCTGATATTTATATTTTTGAATTTCAACATACAGCAAATTTGCTTGGTACATGCTTGACTAAATCTGCTGTAAGATAATGTTTAATTTGCCTTTGATATTGACTTCAAGGAAGGGAAGACTACTATTTCTGTACTTTTTGTACAGTTTGGTCTTCTTTTAATCATTTTCAGTACATGTAGCTATGATTAAATGAAAAGTTTTACAATTTGAATTTCTTTTATGTTAAGAAGGTACATGGGGGAAATGATTTAAATTATAAGACAAATTTCTTCTATGTTTGATGAGCTATCATTTTTTTGTTGATGTAGAGTTTTTTCCAGATGATTGCTATTTATTAAGAAATTTACAAAGAAAGTGTTAAATTTACTGTGATATGTATAGACATGTATATAAATCACTTGCTAGAAAATTCAAAGGTGTGTGTTTTTATTAAATAAGTTTTTAATAAACTTCTCACAAATTCAGATATTTAATTTATTTCAAATTTGTTGCATACTGTAAGTAAGAACTCACGTCCAATAATACCTGTAGAGAGTGAACATGGATTCCTTTATACCCATGCAGATCATTGAATGCTTCTTTACTACCCATATGGTAAACAGCGGCTTAAAGGCAGTGACAGCATAGTTTAACAATGACCAGTCTATTATCAGATGAAAATCCATCCTGTGTATCAGATAGCTTGACACTTTAATGTTTATTTTCACAGAATTAACAAGGAAATGATACTGAGTAAATGCCTATGAGACAAAGTCTCTACAAATATATATTTAAGCAAGCAATTGAATCTTGAATTCGCCATAAGCCTTCACCAATGACTTTTGCTCATACCTAGCAAGCTCAAAATGGCTCTAGCTTCAGTTTGAGAGGAATTCATTGCTAGATGTTGAGCAATGGCACATCCATGTCAGTTTACCCATGGATGCAGGATCAACAACAAAACATAAAAATAACTGGCACAGTGAATTTACAATCGCTTTCATCCATTGATCGACAGAAAAACCCATAGAAGACAATCACAACATATAAGCAACCATAGGGCACTCATCCAGTTAATTGCCCAAAGCACCGGTTTGAGTCAAATTCAGTGCTAATTGTCAAGCAAAGCTACATTCATGTTATATATTATAAATATCTAATATTTAATTGGCAGGATGATCATATATGTATGTAAACACTGTATTAAGTCATTATAAGATAGTGGTACTTAGTTAGGACTCATCTCCAATAATCATTTTAGAGAGTGGACATAAATTCTTTCTTTCATACCCAAGCAGATCATAGAGAGTGGACATGACCCATAGACCCAATAAGTATAAAAGTATAATATATCAACATCTTAAAAAACACAACCACGATATCAAACATATTACAGTTCAACCTTTGGAAGTCGTTACTAAACAGCCAGGACAATCTCACTCAAAATTCAATAAAGCCAGAAAAAAAGCTAAAAAGCTAAATTGGATTAAGAAACTGCAAACTGTCTATCCTTTAGGTCTAAATGACAATATAATGGGTATTGGTAATATTTCTAAAACCAATTCTGTAAATATTTTGGATATTGTTTCTAAACCTCTACGTAACAAGCGATCGCATGGACGTAGAATTAACCGTAATAAACGTAGATTACATTCTGTCAACACCACTGTTGCAGATCTAATTAACATTTCTTAAAATAATGGTCGACATCAACTTTAAGTAAATTATGTTCCATACCTGCCACCAAATTAAACAATGTCCGTGATGAATGCGAAACTATTTAGTACCTTAGTCCTAAATACGAAACTACAAAGATAATAATTGCGTTCTGCTGTTTTAAGCTTTTTCCTAAAATCGATCGTCCTGACCAACATCAAAAACATTTCCTAAAGATAAAATACATAGACAAAGGAATAGATTTTATAAATATTGCTGGCATTCTAAATGATCATTCGATTCAAGAAAAAATTCCTGGCTATTTCGAAAATACAGAACTTCCCATCATTTGTTACGTATACAAGAAACCCAGCCGGCAGTAC
>MJUU01012669.1:58488-76048 GCA_002080025.1 Modiolus philippinarum | reverse complement strand
TTTACTGACTCACTTACTTCTTGTCTCGCCTAAGCGAGACATCGGTATTATTCTCCAGCGACGGCGGCAATAGCGTCATCGTAAACTATCTTAAAACCTTAATAACTTTAAAAGTATATTACTTATATGCAACATCTTTTGTCCACTGGTGGCTTATGGTATAAACTTTCCAGCATCACATGTTTCAGATGACCTTGACCTTGTCTTCATGGTTCAATGACTTCATAAAAATTGCAACATAGTTTCACATTCAAGTTGATTTCCCTGGATTTGTAAAACGTAGATCCATCATATATTATATAATTAAGTGTATTGATGTATCTTAGTAGATGCATGCCAGTCTGATACTTGTCATTTGACCTTGACCTCATTTGCACGGTTCAGTGACGTCGACATTGTAAATTTTGGGGTTTAGTTTTACATTCAAGTCAATTTGTGAAGCACTGTTATATATAGACACACTATATTATGTCTATTGTTACATCTAGGCAGGTGCGTGCCAGTCAGACACCTGTCATGTAGCCTTGACCTCAATTTTATGGTTCATTGACATTGATCACTTTTCTACTTGAATACTTATTTCTCTGTAACTAGAACACCTGGATTCATCATATTAGATGTATTGCTACATCTAGGGCGGTGCATGCCAGTCTGACACCTGTCATGTAGCCTTGACCTCAATTTCATGGTTCATTGACTTTAAACATTTCTTTACTTAAACACTTATTTCTTTGTAACTATGATACCTAGAATCATCATATTTGGTTTATTGCTATATCTAGGTGGGTAGATGCCAGTCTGACACCTGTCATGTAGCCTTTACCTCAATTTCAGGGTTCATTGTTTGAACATTTCTCTATAACTAAAACACTCAGATGCATCATATTTTGTCTAATGCTACATCTAGGTAGGCACATGCTAATCTGACACTTGTCATGTAGCCTTAACCTCAATTTCATGGTTTATTGACTAATTATTTTGTTAAAGATATGCATATACAGGCAAGATATTTCTGTGTCTACACTTTTTAAACATTTGATATCCCAACAGATCATGCTCTTTCCATATTTATGTTAGCAATTTTTAAAAAAGTTTTATATTTTTCTTATTTTCGCCATACTTAGCTTTATCCTTAATCACATAATTCCAACAGATCTCCAAACTTTGTTACAGAAAATCATAGCGAATAAAATGTTATAAAAAAATCTACATGTGTAGCTTGATGAAAAAGTTTTATTGAATTAGGTTTTCTATAGTGGTTCAAAATGATAAAGAATGTCTCGTATTTGAGACAATAAATGCCATTTGAAATGATATTGGATCAAATGTATTTTGGTCAGTCAGCATTTTAATCACAGGTTCTGTCTGTAATTTTGATGTCTTCGTAGGTTTCAGCACTGGTCTATTTTGAAATGTACAATTACCAGCCAAAAATTATTTGTCATTGTATATTTCATATAAAAACCATTTTAATGATGCTTTTCCTCATGAGATTTCATACAAATTTGCACCATTGAAGAGTTTATCAAATATCATGGATTATTTGAATACAATTTTCTTTTTTCTGTGTCAGAGAATTAACAATTTAATGAGGCTTAGAAAAAAAAACATTGATGTCATATTTTTACATACATGTACTGCTGTAACCAGCAGCAACATTACTGTGGAGACCCTGACCCATATATGTGGGTTATTAAAAATTGCTTTGAAACATGATTTTGAGTAAATGCATTGAGCTGAGATAACAATATCATGTTTTGATGAATAAGCAGAAAACTCAATTTGACACAGTAAAATCTATAATTTATCAATCCTAAAATACAATATGGTTATGGTTATAAAAATGGACCAGATTTTTATGCTGCTTTTGTCTCTAACATTCTAAATTTTTCTGTCAAAATCTCTTGTATCTGTAGGCATTTTATAAACTACAGAAGGGAGTTGTTAAAAGAGGGGCCCAGACAGGTTCTCATCTAGGAATCCTGACTTTATTATACCCCGTGCAAAGAAGTTGCTTCAGGTATATAGTTTTTGACTGGCCCGTCCGTCTGTCTGTCATCACTAAGGGGTACATCATTTGTCTGGAGAACTCCTCCTACAGTTTTTAAGACAGGAAGTTTTTATTTTGCAGGTTGATTGTGCATATATCAAAGATGTGCATGCTACTTTGATATTGATTTTTGATCATTTTTTACAAAAATACACATTGATGAACTTTGTCATGTTTAAGCATAATAATGCTTATAGGGTTGTCCAGATAACTCCTCTTACAGTTATTAAGTAAAGGAAGTTTTTATTTTGATGGTTGATTGTGCATATATCAAAGATGTACATACTACTTTGATTTTGATTTTTGATAATGTTTGACAAAAATACACATTGATGAACTTTGTCATTTGTAAGCATAATATACAAATATGGCCCGCTGTTAAGGGAAACATCCAGATTTGTCAACCCGAGGAGGGAGTTGTTTCCCGAGGGCTCTGCCTGAGGGAAACCACCCCTCAAAGGGTTGACAAATCTGGATGTTTCGCGTCAACAGAGGGCCATAATTGTTTTATTATATTTTAAACAGTTTCATTGATTCCAAATCAAGAGTTCTTATTATGGTTTTAATCTCACAAAGAAGACTGATGTAATCTGCTAGTGATTTTTAGATTCTTCAGGGTTGTTTCTCTCTGTGACGTCATATCCGGGTTGATCAGCGGGAAACAACAGGGTTGTTCCCGCAGTGATGTCATCGAGGTTGTTTGCTAAAACATCCGAGTTATTTTGAAGTCACATGATTGCTTTCATTCAATTAAATCTTCTCGTACTTAGCAAAATATAATAATAATGCTTATAGGGTACATCAATTGTCCGGATAACTTCTCCTACAGTTTTTAAGTTAGGAAGTTTTTAGTTTGCAAGTTGATTGTGCTTATAACAGAGATTGCATGCTACTTTGTTTTTGATTTTTGATCATTTTTGACAAAAATACACATTGATGACCTTTGTCATTTTTAAGCATAATATTGCTTATAGGGTATATCATTTCTCCGGAGAACTCCTCCTACAGTCTTGAAGTTCGGAAGTTTTTATTTTGCAGGTTGGTTGAACATATATCAAAGATGTGCATACTACTTGAATTTTGATTTTTGATCATTTTTGACAAAATTACACATTGATGAACTTTGTCATTTTTACGTATAATATTGCTTTTAGGGTACTTTTGGATTTAAATAATGCAGGATTTTCTGATACATTTTTGTGTATGTGGGGGCGTGGGGTATGTGAGCTTGCTCACTAAGGTTCTTTAATTTCTACTAAATCCCAAATTACAAAAGAACTTAAAATCTGAATCCTGGTGCACTTATTTCCCTAAATCCCGAGCTTAAATTATTAGAAATCAATAATTCTTGAGCCTAAAAACTTTCAATCCCTGCATCCTGAAAAAGCTCCCCCCTCCTTAAAAGATTATAAAATCTGAAGAAATTTTGCGGGAAAGTTTTTTTTAAATCTCAATATACCATAAGTAAGTAGAAATCTCAAAATAACTAATACAAATATAGAATTGCAAGATTGGAAAAACAAAAGATTTACTGATCACAGAATCCATTTAGTAATTTTTTTTTCCATGAAATTGTATATCATGATAAATAAAGTGTACTTTGATTTCTGGTCCAGAAAAAGAGGAGGGGTATTATTACAGAGGGGGCTTTTATAAAGCTAGATATGGTATTCAATTATTGAATCAAAAGGAATTATCCAATTATTTCAAATACAAATGTAACAAATTCTTGCCAGTTAGTTGAAAATGACAATATTATGATCCTTAACAGTGACTAGGATTTCTTGCCAACCAAGGTTAATTTTTCAAGCCTGTGACGTCACAGCAGTAACTCCTATAGTTAGGCCATAAGATTAGAAAAAAAAAATCCTGGATTCATATCCTTCCTTTCTTGATGCATTAATGCATATCCTGAAAAAAGGTATATATTTGATTTCTTGGATTTTGGGGCATTTTCCTCAAATTTACAGCATTTAATCGCCGTAATTGATTATAATGAAATAATAAAATTAAGCTCCCCACCCATAACATTTCAAAAGATAGGATGAGAATACGGGAATATTGGTCAAGTTATTGAAGTGAAAAGTACAGCCAGTGGAATTTTAAATATCCTCTTAAGTATACTGCGTTGTTATTTCCGTGTCATGTCTAAGCATAATAAACTGGGCAAACTTTGTTATAATTAATGCTTTTTTTTAAGGATAATTGCTTTTGAAGATTACTGATTACATAACATGAGAAAAGATAAGAGCATTGTGAATCTCCACTTTTAATCCAAATTTCATCAAAGTTGGATTGATTTGAATTGACATTTATTGAAATAATGCATTAAGAAATTGAAGGGTATGGAAATGTACATGACACAAACAAAATAAGGAAATTATCTGATTAAGGAAAAAATCCTGATCATATTATATACTAAGTAAATTTTATTTGAAGTCAGATTTAACAAACACATGCTTTTTTAATAAGTCATATTAAAAGCACATAACAGAAAGCATGTTAGAAATCAAACAAAGATGACAAACATTATAGGCATACAGTCCCTAAAAATTTATAAAAACTATCAGCAGGATGGCCCTGTCCAATAATAATCATGATTAAGAAAGGGAAGAATGAGGAAATTTTACATAGGAGAAAAATCATAATCATGATCATGATTAAAAAATGGAAGGATGTAAACATGTACACTTGGGAAATTCTAATCATTATCATGATTAAGAAATGGAAGGATGTGAAAATGTACATGGGAGATAAATCATGATCATGATTAGGAAAAAGAAGAATTTTGAAAATAATTCTTATCATAATCATGTTTATAGAATGTAGAAATGTAAATGAAAATGTCCTTTCTACAACGAGAACTAATAAGTTGATTATGAAATTTCTCACATGAGTTAAATAAATTTTGCAAATGTTTGAAAACGAGCCTTTCTGAGTTCTTAAACATTTGAAAAATTAACAAGATGTGAGAAATTTCATAATTAACGTGTTGAAGTTGTAGAAAATGTTTTTCTAATGACATAATGTAAAACGCCAAGGATTACGTTCTGAATAGATTTGGCAGGAAATTTCTTGTGAGTTGTTATCTCACTAGAGATGAGAAATATTTTTATCACACCTTTCAGGCGTTGGTTAAATTTGCTAGAAATCAGAGAACAAAATTTTAACATTATGCAGGACTGAACATAGTAAAGAGGGGGTGCTTTGGAGTACCGGTATTTAGCAATACATGCAATATGCAAATCCTTTCACCTTCTTTTCTTAGAAAGTACATGTGATGTAGCTCTCAATGACAGTATTAACTCCTACTGAATCATGATTCCAGTTAAAGTTTCTTTGCCAATATTAATAATTTAGTTCTTGCAATAAAACTGCACAATATAAATTTATTCCAATGTACTTTTATATATAAATGATATTGGTTTCATTTTCGTATTGATTCAGATCTGTGTTATTTGAAAAAGCCATCATTGAAATCTTGGTAAATCTGAAATCTTTCTCTTATCCTAAAATAACATTCTATTTCTAAAAGTCTCTTGATATTTAGATCTTTGTGAAATCTCAGACTTGTTTTCAAAATTATGTTGTTCAAGCAATTTATGTCTAATAATTCCTAGGTTTTTATATTTGTCTGTGGAAATTAGTTGAGTCATTCTATCCTAACTGTGTTTTTCACAACAATATTTATTTCAAAAACAAAGGAAAGCGTTTTCCAGCGGTTTGGAAAATTGTCTTTTGTGATGATTGTCACGACAGATTGAAAAAGAGTATTGGAATGAAGAGACTTAAGTATTCCGGTTTCGCAAAATATATGGCGACTGTCATCGACACAAAGAATTTTTTATTAAATATAATATTTATTCATCTCCATTTTATTATTTCTTTTGGATTTATGACTGTAGACTATGCATTACAGGAAATTTGATATGTGAATCAACCTAGTTTAACCACATGGATGGAAATTTTACCATATCAGGATAAATGGGTGATTTGTTGTTTTATGAAAAATGACCAATATTTCAACCACATCTGGATGGCAAGAACGAGCTATATGTATGATATGAAATAATGAAGGATAGTTTGAATTACAATTTGAAAATTAAGGGCGCTTGCCAAAGTATATGGCATCTTACTGTAATATTACATCCAGTAATCACCAAGCTGAGTGATTAAGACGCCTAAAAGTACTCCCAAATGCAAGTGACTTGTGAAAGTCGTTATAATCCTTTCTATTTTTGGTAACAGGAAGTAAATTGATAGATTACCGTGTTCTGCAGAGCTAGAATTTTGTTAACATATATTTGTTATTTTCCATCATATTTTCCAAGAAAATACATTTAATTTTAACCATATGTTTCTGGAAGTTTTGAAATCTACCAGATTTATGAGAAATTAACATTGAAAGGGTATGGAGTATAGATCGAGACAAAGTGTCCACATAAACATGATAAGACGAAGCAATGGAACAATGCTTGTATTGTTGTCCTTCATTTTGAAGTCACCATGAAGCCTTAAACAATGAGCTTTGCCCATACCTCATAGTAAGTTCAAAGTTTTGATTGACCACTTAGGTAACAGTCCCTATTACAAGCAACGTAAAAATTGCAAGCTAATTATTTGACCAAACTAAGTATTATTGAACATTGCTTTTTGTTGTACTAAATTCTTAAACACCACTACTTGAATGCTCAAGTCCAGAAATAATTGCAAGTAATAGGTGTTATATGTTTCATGACAATGACGAAGGCTTTATGTTTCACAGACATGACAACAGATCATGTATCTCTAACGTGACAGAGAAATTATATTTCGAAGACATGAGAAGCATTCTTTTTCACAAATTAATCATGTTTCAAGGCAGTGGTGACATGTACTAGTATTAGCAATATTGTACTTCCAGTTTGCGTTATTTCCTTTCTATATTTGTACAATTAATTTCATTCTGTGACGACATGGAATCCCCATTGAGAGATAAGTAGAATCTTTCCTTTATCCTGAAAAATATTTGTTAGTCTCTTGCCACCTAAACTTTGTTTGATTGCAGACTTGCTTGTTACGTTACATTTGAATCAAGTGTCTTATTATTGCAATCCTAATGTCTGGCGATGACCGTTTATTGACCGCAGAGTATATCACATTACATTTTTACAACTGTAATGATTTAAAAACAACACAGAGGAGTTATAAACTTCATACTTTTATCTTTCTCATCCGGAATGTCTTGTAAAGAATATACAAATAAAAGAGAGACTTTGGTCTTCTATTAGGACATCACTGTTACAGCCGAAAAACAAGCGGAAAGGATTTGATGAATGCTAAATTGCATTGTCTGGCAAAGCAGCTCTGTAAATCATATTGCAATACAAAAAAAGATGCAACCATCCAAGATGACATTAAATGAAAACAAAATTTGGTTTCATAGACTGCAATATCTTGTCTCAGATTTAGATTTCAGCAGTTATCTGTCTATTGTTATTCTTAGTAACATTTCAGTAAAAAAGAATCATTGACGATTTGTTTTGGCTTTGGAACGACTTTCCTGCTTGAATGACCAAGTTAAGGAATAAGTTGCAAGTAATGGATGTTATATGTTCCACAAGAATGAGAAGGCTTTATGTATCACAAACATGATAACACATTATGTTTCTCAAACGTGACAGACAAATTATATTTCAAAGACATGAGAAGCATTCTATTTCACAAATTAATCATTTTTCAGGGAAATTGTTACATGTATTAGCAGTTCCAGTTTGCGTTATTTTCTTACTATATTTGTACAATTAATTTCATTCTGTGACGAAATGAAAACCCCATTTAGAGATAAGTAGAATCTTTCCTTTAACCTGAAAAATATTTGTTAGTCTCTTGCCACTTAATCTTTGTTTGATTGCAGACTTGCTTGTTACGTTACATTAATCAAGTGTCTTATTATTACAATCCTAATGTCTGTGGATGACCGTTTATTGACCACGGAGAATTATCACATTACGTTTTTACAACTCTAATGATTTAAAAACAACACAGAGGAGTTATAAACTTCATAAAACACAACTCTTACTTCTATCATTCCTACTGGGATTGTCTTGTAAATAATATACGAATAAAAGAGAGACTTTGGTCTTCTATTAGGACATCATAGTTACAGCCGAAGAACAAGCTGAAAGGATTTGATGAATGATAAACTGCTTTATTGAGTTTTGTCTGGCGATGCAGTTCTGGAATTCATTTCTGCAATAAAAAGATTCAACTATCTGAAACGAAATTGAATGAAAATTTGTTTTCATTGACTGCAATTCTTGTCTCAAATTTAGATTTCTGCATTTATCTGTCTATTGTTATTTATAGTAACATTTCAGTAAGCGAAAGATCTTTTGTATCCGTGTTAGGACTTTCTAGATATTACTCCAAAATTATATATTCCTTTTTTTGTTGGGCAACGGATGACAGCATTTGTAAAAAACACCGTGCCAATTAATTTTATGTCTGTTGGCCATCCTTCATACATGGGTAAATATGAACATGGATGAATGTTGCGCGACATTTAGCAATGAATTCCTCTCAAATGGGTTCTAAGCGGCTGTCTTGAACTTGCTATGAGGTATGAGCAAAGCTCATTGTTGAAGACTTGGTGGTGATTTCAAGATGAAGAACAACAATGATATAAGCCTTGCATTTTTACCTTATATTTGTATAGACGTTTACACATGTGCATTTACTCCATATCCTTTCAATGTTGATAAATAATATTTGATTTTGAGACTTTCGAGACTGGAGCTCTTGTGTTTTGTAAGGCAGAAATGAATGTATGAATTAGCAAATGAAATTTTTCGTCTTGATTTCATATCTATGTTAATTCATAGATGTTAATGGTCACCATCCAGGCAAAGTTATGTCAGTTTAACATTACCTTAAGGATGTTTGCTGGTCAATTTTAAGATAACTGGGATTTCTACTAACTGGGATTTTGTATGAAAATTGAAAAAGAAGTAATTTAAGCCCCCCCCCCAAAAAAAAGATAGGTTACCGTTGTAATTTTTGAGATACAAGTGTTTCAAAAAATGGCGGGAAACTGAACTCCTCTGCATTTTTCATAGTTATAACATGAGCAATGTTTATCCAATATCAATAAATGCGACAAAGTAACACTGCTTGAATAAAATTTTGTCAGAATGCTCCAAAAGATCTTTAAAATAAAATAATGAAAAAAAAATAAGGGGTCACTGTGCAAAAAGATGTTAAGCTTTTAAATGGATAAAACCAGAAAAGTCTGAAAATCTGACAGAAATGCATAGACATGACCAGCGAACATCCTTAACAGAAAGTTAGTCTTTAAAGGACAATGTCAATTTATATGACTATTTATTTTCTTTACTAATCTGTGCTAATACTTTTTCATAATTTTACAGGTGTTTAATATATATATGGCTGGCCGACATCTGTGTTCAAGAAGATATAGAGAGTTTGATTGTTTACATAATAAATTAAAAAGAGAATTTCCTGACTTTAATTTTCCAAAAATACCAGGCAAAAAATTATTTCAGTTGTCAGAGCAACAATTAGATGCCAGACGACGAGGACTTGAACAGTATTTAGAAAAAGGTATGTGTGATTTTAGAAGCTTTGAGGGTCCTGAAGAGTTCCTGGTAAAGATGCAGATCCATTTAAAACAACTTTTGTCAAATAAGCCAAAAGTTTTCTTTTTACACCTACTATTAGTATCTTGATAATAAAAAAGTAATATTGGTGAAATCAGTTGAAATTCATAGATGAATTGATAGATCAATTGGTTTGTACCTAGTATACAAGAAATTTTCACAGTTTGGCAGGATATTTGAAATTTAATGGAGAAATATTGCATCATAAAAATTTGGTTATCCCTTTGTTCCAGTTTCAACATAATTCAACATCACTTGCTCAAACTGTTTTCATTGGTTCCTTGGCTGTTCAAACCATCAAAATTTGAGTGTGAGTAATAATCGAATCACAGCCTATTTCAGATTGGGAAATGACCTATTTCCAGACTTTCCAAGTTGGGTGCTTTTAAATTTGGCTGATCTTATGGTCCAGACATTGGCTGGTTTTCAGAAGGTTTTGTTGAATAATCCCTTGAAATGTGATCCACACTTTTTAACCAAACTTGTGCTGGTTCCTAGGAATCATGAAAATTTTTGGAGAGCAACATACCCCACGTTCCGTAGGAGGGGATATACTGTTTTACTATTGTCCGTCTGTCGGTCCGTGCGTCTGGAACATGTTTCATAAAAGATTTCTCAGCTGTAGTAATGATTTGATATTTGGTCTGAAGCTTTCGTATGATGTGTTTTACCGTTTCTCCCCCTTTAAATCCGTAATCATATCAATAAATTTATTGTTTTAGAATCAGGAAGTACAGATATTAGTATTTTATCATATCTCCTTCCAGTATAATTATGTCTTCTTAAATTGTGATCAATATATAGTCAAAACATTTTGAATTTTTTTGTTTGAAAAAGACTGAATCTCAAAATTACAGATAGTATGAAATAATAAAAATTCAATGAATATCACAATATTTAATAATGTTGTAATATAAAACATGCCCCTGGAAGCTATGAAATTTTGTGAATTTTTGGTTATCAACTGGTAACTTTTGAACGAATGTACATACTGTCTTCAAACCGAATATGTAAGTTCAAGGTCAATTTTGGGTGCAGCAATCCAAAAGTCCTTGTGGTTCTGGAGTTAGGCCCCTTGAATTATTGAAATTTAAAAAATTTTTAGGTTTCTAACTGATAACTTGTGAATGACATGCTGTCTTCAAATTTGGTTTATAAATTGATTATCACAAAATCAAGCCAGGTTCTATGTTGTGTCCAGAAGTCCAATTGGTTCGGGAGTTATGTCAATTGAAAGTAAAAAAAAAAAGTGGTGGGGTATCATGTAACGAATCATTACTATTTTTCATCAGTAGATTAATGGTAAGCAGGAATATTGATAAAAATTGTTTAATTTACTATGTAAAAAGTCATTTTTGGTTTCAACACTTTCTAAAATGTACATCCCTGTATAGTGTGCTGTGGTTGAATGATGTGGAAGAAATGCTTTGAGAAAATAAGGTAAAAAAATAACTTGTGGAAATATTGTATGCCTTGTCAACATGTTTTGTAATCAATCCTGATTTCATTCAATTCTTCTTAATACTTGTTCCTGATTCAGGTGTTTCTACTATGATGCATACCTCATCCCCTCCTACTCATACTGGCTAATTACTATTTATTTCTTACAATGCCTGACAACACACACCCATTGCAGATTTATGGATGTAGGAGATGCTTTGATATTTTCCATGGCTTAGGCCACATCAAATTAATTAATAGATTCTCATCCCCACCCGCCCCATTTTTTCTGAGCTCAATTTTTTTAAGCCGAGTTGTGACGAAGTCGAACTCGGCTTATAATTTGATGTATGGCGTCTGGGCGTCTGGGCGTCAACTTTTGGTTTCCGCATGATATCTTTTAAAACATTCAAAGTCCCCCTTTGATAACCACATGTCATATCTAAAGAAACTTTGCACAGACATGAGTTATGATTAGAGGAAGATCCCTATCGATTTTGAGGTTTGTGCGACAAAGGTCAAGGTCACAACTTCTAAAAATGTAACAAAAATTAAACATTTCAATAAAGCCTAAAATCACAGTTCAGTATTATATGATAACGAAAATAGCTAAAAAAAATTTTATTGTTCATACAAAAAGAGTTTTTTATGTTGCTAGAACATGTAAATTCATTTTATAGTTCTAATTATGTTTACCAACACACTTTTTTTGGAGTGTCAATAACTTAAAAATTAGTTAGAATGAAAAGTCAGAATTAAAAAAAGGGAGGTAATAAAACTAAGGGAGGTAATTAATTTAATATGAAGAAGTGTTCAATATTACTAGAAAAATTTTTGCAATGTCCAGTAAAAATAAATTCTTAGATGAAAAAAAAAATAAAAAAAAAACATTTGTGTATTCTGATTTTTTTGTAAATTATTGATTTCAGCAATACATATTACCTGAAGTATAAGGGGAACCCCTGCTCAATTTTTTTTTGAATGGTGGTCTGAAATGGGTTGTAATGGATAGTGGAGCTTTACCAAACCAGAACACTGAATCTTTGGAAAAAAGTGTTCTGCTACATATTTTCCATCAAAATATAAATTAGATTATAAGGGGAACCCCTGCCAATTTTTTTTTATGAAAGGGGGACTCAGAATGTTTTGATTTCAGCAATACATATTACCTGGATTATAAGGGGAACCCCTGCCCAAATTTTTTTTGAATGGTGGTCTGAAATGTGTTTGAATGGATAGTGGAGCTTTCAATTGCCATGGAAACCAAACCAGATGATTGAATCTTAGAAAAACAGTATTCTGCTACATATTTTTCTTCGCTATTTTAGATATTTGTATAAACTAGATTATAAGGGGAACCCCTGCCAAATCTTTACTTTGAAAGGGGGACTTTGAATGTTTTAAAACTGATGTCAGCAATATGTATAACCTGGATTATAAGGGGAACCCCTGCCCAAATTTTTTTTGGATGGTGGTCTGAAATGGGTTGTAATGGAAAGTGGAGCTTTTAGTTGCCATGGAAACCAAACCAGAACGTTGAATCTTTGAAAAAAAAATCTGCTTCACAATTTCAGAAATATGTATAAACTAGATTATAAGGGGAACCCCTGCCATTTTGTTTTTAAAAAAAAAGAGCGGGGGGGCTTGGAATGTTTTGATTTCAGCAATATGTATATATATATATATGTAACCTGGATTATAAGGGGAACCCCTGCCCAAATTTTTTTGAGAGGTGGTCTGAAATAAAGTGCAATGGATAGTGGAGATTTTGGTTGCTATGTATACCAAACTAGAAAACTGAAATTATTAGAAAAAGGTATTCTGATACACACTTTCAATTTCAGCAATAATAAAATAAAAAACTAGATTTTAAGGGAGAACCCCTGCCCAAAGTTTTTTTGGAAATTAACTTGGAATGTTTTGACTTCTAGTCAAGTTACAAACTTCCTCAAAAGTTCCATTATAAATCTCTGATTGAAATAAAAGAATTTATATGCTGATACGCAACTATTTGCCTATCCGATGATGTACTTATGAAAATAACAAATGTTCGCAACTCGGCTTTCGCACCTTTGGTGCGTTTTCTGATTTTTTTTCAATTATTCAGAAATTTTCTTTAAATCCTACCAATTTTAGTTAAAATCAGTGAAAAAATAAAATAAAACCCTCCCACTCGCCCCAGACTTTTTGTTATAGCGGGATGAGAATCTATAAATTAACTTGATAGGGCCTTATATTCGTACTGTAAAGTACTGAAATGAATTATCAAACAAACAAAAATCTGAAATGTACACAAAACAATCGCTGAGGAGAAAAATTATANTACTTGCCGCACCACCATGTAATACGTAAATAACTTTGAACCGCAACTACAATAACCATTTTAACAATGTTGTATTTATTTTCAGACCCAAAATAAACCTTGAGAAAGTGACCTATTATTGTAGAAAAATATGAGAATCAGTAGGTAATCACATTTCATTTTAATGTAAATCTGTTGTCTATAACTCACATCACGTCTCCCTCTTGTAAAGCTCTGTCCTCAGCTGATTTTGGCTTTACTATTGAGATCCTATTAGCAATTTGTTCTCTTTCAGCTTTAACACACATATTTCGGTACATGGATTTCCAAAAGGTTTGATTTGATCTGCATTGAAGAGACATAAGTTGTCGAAATGAGCATATGCAGAAAATAAATTTACATAAACTTTGGTATTTTGTTATTTATTACCACTGGGTCCATGCCTTTGCTGGTGGACTATTAGTCCCTGAGGGTATTTACCAACCCAGTACCCAGTACTTCGGTGCTAGCCCGAAAACCGATTATGTTTGGAAACTTTATCAAAATTTTGTTCAAAACTAAGGAGTATCTCCCTCTTGCATAGCTCTGTCCCTAGCTGATTTTTGGCTCTTCTGTTTAGATCCTATTAGTAATTTGTTCTCTATCAGCTTTTACGCATATTTCGGTACATGGATTTCCAAATGTTTTGATTTGATCTGCACTGAAGAGACATATGTTGTCGAAATGCACATATGCAGAAACTAAAATTTCAGAAACTTCAGTATTTTGTTATCTATTCTATACGGATATTGATAATAATTCAAATGTATGCCGTACACATACAGTATATAACTCTTAGCTGAATTTGGTTTGGTATTTTGCTCTCTATTAGATTTTACAAATATTTCAGTATAAGGGTTTCGATATGTTTTGATTTGATCTCCAATGAAGAGACATTAGTTGTCGAAATGCGCATATGCAGAAATAAATTTAGAGTAATTTAGTATTTTGTTGTCTTATGTTATTCAGATAAAATTATATAGAAATTATAGGGAAAAAATCAGATTTTCACAATTTGCTTCAAAAATTATGAGAGAACACACTTTGTCTTATATTCTACGTTTCATTCATGTAAAAATGTCAAAATTTTGTTTTTCTGCCCGTATAAACTATACTAAAATGGTCAGCGTCTTAGTACTTTCAGAGGTTTCTTATGGAAAAGCGTGTTCGGTGACCTATTGATTTTTTACAAAAATTTTGGAGTACGTTTAATGAGCTTTCAATAAAAATCCATCGTTTAATTTCGAGTCCCCCGAACCACCCTACTGTACATGTTTTAAAGCAATCCTTTCAAAAAATTAGTTAAATGATAAAAACAAAACGTTTTCAAAGCGCCCAATTCAACAGTCTTGGCTGCAGCACATTTGTTATGTCAAATGTTTGCAGAACTGTGTAGTCACAACACTTAGATCTCATCTACATTTGTAAATGTGGCAGCTACATGCAATTTTTCTAGTATTTCGTCGAAAAACAAATGTTTTACCATAAAATTATAATACAATATTAAAACAAATAATCAAAATAGAACATAAAGCATAGTTTATCCTTCATAGACTTATTGCAATTCAAAGTTGATGTGATTTCAGTATTCGATTTATAATAAAACTTATTACAGCTTGATTTTATATATGCCATGAGGAAAATCATAAGTTTTTTAGCAGTCTTTTTCCATTACAAAAATTATCATTAGAAGTCGTTTTCAGCAGAATAAAACCAATACTCTCTTCAACTTCATCCTTTTTGGTGTATAATAATGTGACTTACACTGATTCAAATAATTTTATGAAATAAACAGCAACGCAAAGTCTCATGATACGTCAGTCCCGACTTAGGTAAGATTTTCAACTTCAACTGGATAATTTAGCTGGATATTTCTTTGATACATGAATCTGCATAGTTTGAAGCGAATAAATAACTAAATAACAAAGTTACTCTGAATTTAATTTCTGCATATGCGCATTTCGACAACCCATGTCTCTTCAGTGCAGATAAAATCTGAAAATATCAAAGAATTAATCAGTTTAAGCGCTAGATGTATGTTTTGCCTGAAATTTGACGAATAAAGTCAAATAACTCTTGCGAGAAAAATATAAATTTCATGAATATGCGGATATCGTACCCACAATTTTTACAAAATTTGAAATTAATTGAAAGGGTTTTAAAGATAGATCGCGACATATGAAACAGATAGACACACAGACGCCTAGATGGACAGACGGTGGACAGACGAACAAACAGACGAACGTACTACTGTACATCTGCATACAACAATACGTCCGTTATTAGAAGGTTGTATAAAATGAATCAAACCTACAGTAAATCCCATATTAACAGAGAATTTGTAACAAGTCATGCAAATCTTTAAAAAACATCATGGAAATTCAGGTATTATACAAAGCAGAGATAACATAATCAAGATATAAAAACAAATAATATAACCAATGTAGACAATCTTTTGTTCCATTGATAAATTTGTAGAGACTAGTCTCATGTACATTTACTCCATATCCTTTCATATTTTATTTAACGTAAAAGGAATAGAAAGCATCGACTGCAAATCCTTCTTTGTAAAATGAAAGGAAGTATGAGTATGACGTCAAACATTTTCCGAATGCCAATTTGGAATTTGGTTATATCATCGAGAATGCCATCTAAAATATTCCTTTACAAAAAATACCAAAGTTGCATAAAACACAATCGATTTTGTTATGCTGTACAAGAGTTTTCAGTGATACATGATCAGAGAACTTATGTTTTGGCATTCACCAAGCGCTTATCCCAAGAATTTGTACTCACAGCCGCTTAATTTTATTACGAGTATAGATGATGTCAATAAACTATAGTCACCATTGAAAATTATTTATTCAAAGCATTGAAGCTTTTTTAATGTTAGTCCTTAAATTGCTTATATGAAGGAAGGGGTGGTATAGTGTGCCTTATAACCCACCACTTTTTTTAAATGCCGGAACCAAGTCAACATCATTGTGGCCCACAACTTTTTCGGTGGTTCCAACTGGATTTGTCTTTTTTCTCATGGACTTCGGCTCTTGACATCTCTGTTCGATAATTTTGTCATTACCCTTATTTGCTTATACATGTATGACGAATGTTTTATTGGTAATTCACGACAGCATATATGAAAAGACATGAATTATTATTGCCGGTTTCCTCATTTATATTCATGCAACAGACGCTATCAATTATATTTTTCATTATTTGTCCCCAGGTTAGTGGGATTAAATGATGTTTTGACAATTTCCGGGATATTGATTCTCCTTATAAACATGTAAGCATCATGAGGTGTGTTACACACGATTACCTAACATTTATGTACTTAAGATGAATTCAAACCGATACAATCTACAGATTGGAATATTCAGAAAATTAATTTTTCATATCTGTCAAATTTCTATCCAGGCCTCAGACCACAATTATTTTTCCCGTGCTTTCTTTGTAAAAATAAAGACATATTAAAAAAATCGCACCGGCATTATTGAAATGAAACTCGCACCACATAATATATGATGTCACAAGAGAAACATATCACAAAATCAGAAAAATCCATCGCTGTTTTTTTCCGTGGCAACATTGTAAACAACCATGGGGTATGATCAGTGACCAAAATCTCAAATTGAACACAATTTTTAACCTTTGAACTGTTTCCTCATCACAACTTCCTTTCTACAAAATCTAATAAATACCGTGTTTACAATAAAGTTCAGCCCTTCTACTATCATAGTTACACGAAAAAATATCAAGATTTTCAACACAAGTCACAGAAAAAAAATCGTAAAAAAATTAGATATTTCATTACTTGGAACTATATTCGTATACCACGAGTGAATGGAATTAATTGTGATCTGATGTCTTTTAAGTACACTTTTTTCCAACAAATTTAAAATAATTTTGCAGGAATGTAGGGAAATGTATAGTATTAAAGTTTGAAAAGTTTTGTGCCGTTTACTGCAGTAGAATGGAAGTAACGGCACTTTGTATGACCCCACCCAGTGCTATTTTTTTACCTTTTCATTATATGAAATACACGCACTAAGGGGTATCTGTTTACCCCTA
>MJUU01012669.1:0-19080 GCA_002080025.1 Modiolus philippinarum | reverse complement strand
AAATCTAAAAATGTTTTGGTTTTTCTGTCATTGTTTGTAAAACAACCATCAATTGAGTGTTTGAAAAAGTTGTTTATGTTATATCTTTAAACGTCAATTTACTTCAAAACTTTATAAAAAGGATACACACAAACTTAAATGGAAAAATTAGCAGTATTGAATATTTTCATAAGATTCAATTTAATACTGAAAATTTACTTAAAGTGAATATGGCTCGCATATTTTATTTTTGCCTCATACCCTTCTACATTTCAAAAAATCAAGTTGACGCAAAACACAGAATTAAATTGGTTTGGCCTTATCAGTAAAATATACACAGTTTTATTTTCTCGTATTTTATGTGATATATAGGTTTGTCTTAGGTAGTACATGATAGTCTGTCATATGGCTTTTGTCCTTGACCTCAATTTCATGGTCTAGTGAGCATGTTAAGTTTTTGTGATTAGGTCATTTCCTCAATAACTATAAGTGGTAGGTCAATGATATGTGGTATATAGGTTGGGCTTGGTAGTACATGACAGTCTGTCATATGGCTTTCGTCCTTGACCTCAGTTTCAAGGTCTAGTGAGCATGTTAAGTTTTGTAATTAGGTCATTTTCTAAGTAACTATATGTGGTAGGTCAATGATATTTAGTATATAGATTGGTCTTGGGTAGTAAATGACAGTCTGCTATATGGCTTTTGTCCTTGACCTCAATTTCACGGTCTAGTGAGCATGTTAAGTTTATGTAATTAGGTCATTTTCTCAGTAACTATAAGAGGTATGTCAATAATATTTGGTATATTGGTTGGTCTTGGGTAGAACATGACAGTCTGCTATATGGTTTTTGTCTGTGACCTCAATTTCATGGTCCAATGAACATGTTAAGTTTTTCTCATTAGATCAGTTTCTCAGTAACTATTCATGGTACGTCAATGATATTTGGTATGTTGGTTGGTCTCAAGAAGTACATGACGTTCTGGTATATGGTTTTTGTATGTGACCTCAATTTCATGGTCCAATGAGCATGTTAAGCTTCTTAGTATCTATTAGTGGTAGGTCAATGATATTTGGTATGTGGGTTTGTCTTGTGTAGTACATGACAGTCTGCCATATGACTTATATCTGTGACCTCAATTTCATTGTCCAGTGATCATGTTCAGTTTCCCAGTATCTATTAGTGGAAGGTCAATGATATTTGGTATGTGGGTTGGTCTTGAGTAATACATGACAGTCATCCAGAAGATTTATGTCTTTGAACTCAATTGCGGGGTCCAGTGATCATGTTAAGTTTCATAGTATCTATTTATGTAAAGCCAATAATATTTGGTAATTGGGTTTGTCTTAGATGGATCATGACAGCCTGCTATTTGACTTGACCTTGACCTCATTTTCAAGGTCTGGTGAACATGTTTGGTTTTTCAGTATCTATTAGTGGTAGGTCACTAATATTTGGCATTTTGGTATGGGTGGTACATGACAGTGTGCTATATTGCTTTTGTCAATTACCCTAATTTCACAGTCTAGCAAACATGTTATGTTTTTCCGATTAAGTCAGTTTGAGTTTTAAGATCAATTATGCGAACAAGCAGGGACGGGCGAGACATCATTTAGGGTCCACTCTTGTCTTTCAAATTGTCATCTTTTCTGAAATCATACTTTAATTATCACTATTAAGGTGCCATTGATATTTAAAGAAAATGAAGAGTAGCACTTTGATTAAGAGCTAGAGCAAAAGCCATGTACCAATATGAGGAATGTTAATTGTAACATTGAATCCAGAAATAGAAATATATTCAAACAATTGTGTTTACCGTAACATTGCGGAAACAATTGATGTTAAGCGTTGGTTAACCTGTTAACTCCTCCAGTTAACTGCCGGTTAACATGATTCAGCAATAGTATATAAGGAGCCGCAGCTGAAAATTGTAGCATAAGGACCGAAACCGGTCAGTATATTGATCGACATAGAAGCTCTAGCTCTTAATTGGAGTGCTACTCTTCATTTTCTGAAACCGTTGACATTTTGAAAATTATCAAAAATGCTGCATTGATAAATAACTAAACATTATTTTAGAGGTACATTAATGTGCAAAAATTAAAAGTGTTGCATTTTATTTGTTTCTTATAAAAAATACTAAAAATTTTCTCTTGCATTTTTTTTTCAGATGAATAAAAGCTTTCTAAATGGTATGGCACTTAACAGCTATGGACCAATGATAAAACTTGTATTGTTCAAGATATCACATTTTTCATTGGCACAATATGTGGTTTTTCATCTGGCTGTTGATTGGTTAAAAACTTATAACCTATTATTTTGATGGCTGTTGATTGGTTTAAAACTTATGCCAGTAACTATAATTTTAACAGTGATCTTACAGCAAAAGGTATAAACAGAACTAAAGGTTCTTCCTTAAAGTTGAGAAACAACATGAAGCCACATTAGCCCAAACAAACTGTAATTTTTGCATGATGTTTTGAAATAATTGTTGTTTATTTATTTGAGATGATATTAAACAGAAATGTTTGTTAAGTTTCAAATTTTAGACGATGTGATATGTTGTTGCATATATCTAACATTTATGTGTATGTGTGTATTGTCAAAGTTTGTTATTTGTATATATAAATGTAGGTTGAATGAAGTACTATTGTTATACAATAGTGAAAGAAAACAGTTATGTTTTTTTTAATGAGTTAGTGAGTTTGATAAAGGTTTGCATTGCAAACTTGAACATTTGATTTGATCAAATATCAAACATTGATATTTAGATCAGTTATCTCCCCTTGCTATAATATAATGAAACAACTAAAAAGCACATATTTTTTTTTTTTATTTAATTTGATATAAGATTTAATATTATGTCATAATGCCATTTTTCTTTTTGTCCTATCAAGCACAAAGGATACTTGAAATAAAAGTGGGGAGCCGAATTTTTACTTATTTTAACCTATATTTGCAATATTTTACCATGACTCCCATTTAAGTGTTTCATTTTGAAGACAGGGAAACAAGAAAATAAATATGAAGCACATGCACACAGGAAGATACAAGATTAATAGTGTGGTTATATCTAATTACAAATTATGCATTAAAGTGGTTCTTGTCCTAATCAGTCCTTATTACCTAGGGATTATTTCAGGTGGTATGTATTGGCATCTTGGATTGTCAGGGCAAAAAGGGTTTATTACTGTAACTTTTAATTGCATTATCTCCTCTTTTCTTTTAAACCCTAAGGGAGACAACTTGTATTAACTTTAGTGCTCACAACTTTTGATGAAAACTATTAATGCAATTCAGTAATATGTGATTTTTATTATATTATTATATACATAAGAACTTTAATTGGTTCAGGATTTTTCAGATTTTGAAGCAAAGCTATAGAAATATATTGTTCTTTTATTGTTTACTTATTAAGAAATACACTTTGTATCACTTCTATTTAACATTGATTTTCTCAAATTTTTCATGTCATTTACACATAAACACCAACATTGACATGAAACAGAAAAATTATCATGAAATAGGTACTTTCTTATGGTATGTTTATTTGATCTGTCTTTGCAATTTTAGTTCACTTCTAAATCATGCTTTATGATAAAATGATGGATATGGAAGTTTTCTGTGTTTTTTTCATGATTTTCATAAATCCTGTTGCACAAATAGTTTGTAAAGGACCAAGCATGTCATTTTTGTTCAATTTTATCAATGATATGGAATATTAAACATATACTTTGAAATTCCAAATATGTTAATCAGGTTCAGTCTTTTTTCAATCCATCAAGGGAGATAATTTTGTAATAACTCCCATTGACCAGCATTAATTCGGCAACATTCTTTGGTTAGACTAATTTAGGAAACCTAACTTTTTCAAGAATGTAACAGAGATGTTTAATTTAGCCCTTTTTTGCCGACAGAAAAAGAAACAAGATTTTAAATCATATCAATAGTATATTTACAAAACATTGTGCCCAAAAGGAGTCTTAACTACAGGACAAAATATCAAAAATCAACTCGTATATATTGGTGCTCATGTGTTACGGAACAAAATATGTAGATTTAGTATCTAGGTAATAGGTAAAATTTATTGTATATATAATATTGTTCATACTTGTCTTAAATTAAGATTGCAATATGACAAATGAATGATATTTTCATATTGATTGTGTTGATTGGAATATGGCAGGAAGAAATTATAACAGATGAAAAAATATTTCTATATGCTAAACCATGTATTTGAGTAGTTCGCAATATATACATGTAGAATATTTTTTGAACATGCACAGTAGAGTCATATTTTGTCTCGACACTAATCTTACACATTTATTGAATGAATGAATGTTTTTCATCTTTCTTAATCTTCTTATTTTAATATTTTCATACTTAGGCTACCACCTTCTAAATTCATAAACAAAGCAAATCATGCTGCTTTCAAGATATTATGAAATACAAATCAATTCTAAGAATACGAGTGAGTAAATAAATATTTTACAATTGCTTAATAGCGAAGTATAGACCGGTTCAGAAATTCAACTCCTTGTAAATGATGTGGTGCAAGCTCAGCGTCCTCCTAAAATACATTTTGACCAATCAAGAACCTTCAGAACAATCCCATTATGCCGATGCATTTTTGAATTGGTTCATTGTTTTATGTTCAGAGAATTTGTTTATTGCAATTTTCATTTTGAATAAGTTATGTCATTCTTCTTTTCCCATCCTGAATTAAATTTGCATAATTTCAATGAAGTCACACTTGTTTAATAAAAGAAAAGACAAGTTCACTTACTCATATTCTTAGAATTTCTCGATTTGAATAAGCATGTATTGTTTTGGTTAGTTTGATTTTTAGTCGTGAAGCCATTAAAGTTCTCAGATAATTTGTAAATAGCCAAAGAGAGACAGATACTTGTGGTGGTATATATTAGTCAGATTGTTTTGTACTTTCGTTTTGCTATTGTATCTTTGTGAAAAGTGATATTATGTATGAAATTTGAACAGATTTATTATCGAAATATTTATCAGTTTTGATATTTTTGTGGTGTTTAGTTATTTTGTTGACGGCAATATGGAATGAATGGTGCAACAAAACAGTTTTTATTAGTGCTTTCGTCAAGGGAATTTGAAATATTCAAATATCAGTTTACTCTGTAATTAGTTCTGTACTTAGGCCAAACAGAATTTCTTGAATTTAGGCCTTCCAAATTTGACTCATTTCTTATTTTGATACAATGAAAACTAATATGACCCTTTTTTGTTTGTTTTACAGAATGTTATAAGATAGACTCTTATTACTTGTTTGAAGAACTAAACATTTTTAAGCCCCTGCAACAAAAAGTTTGGGGTCATATTGTTTTACCCTTGTTTTTAAAGTAAATCCTCCCAAATAATTTTCAATGAAAAAAGGGTCTGTGCACTAAGAAATATATTTAGAAATGTTTTAAAAACTTAAATGTAACTTAATTAGTTCTCAAATGTAACTAGCTTAGCTCACCTAGGCTTGTAACTAGCTCAGTTCCAAAATAATTTAGATAACTCAAATATAACTAAATTAGTTTCCTTAGGCTTTAGATAACTTAAAGGTAAGTAGATTAGCCCCAGGCTATAGATAACTAAATGTTTTTTTTCACATTCATAATGACTGTAATGTTTATTATGATTCTTTAAAAAGGAGAAATAATTAAATTTGAAAAAAAAAAATTTCGTCTGTTTCAAAGTCTTTTATTTGAGAAATCTAATTATTTTCAGAGCTTTTGATTTTATATGATGCAAGGGAGATCATTATCACCTGCTTGCCTTATAACTATCTATAACAAATTTTGATATCTTTATTTTTACTTCCTTTCAATCAAAATAAGAAAAAAGCAGGCTGGCAGAATGTTACTGAGGATTCCTAAGTAAAACAGAAGTGCTAATCAAAGGATCAATCAAATTCTGGGATTTTGCTTATTTATTTTCGAAATACGTAATTAGAACACAAAAATAACAATTTGTTGAAAAGGAGAACCAATGAGCTTTTATAGATGTTCTTTTTAAATATGAAATCTATGCATTAATTAATGAAGATGAAGAATTAACTTATTGTTAGGCAAATATGTGTGTGATATTGCATAGCTGCCAACTTTTGAAAAAGCTCATGAGGGTTTTGATGCGAGACAGAACTCCAAGCATACCATAAAACCTGTAAAGGGGACTTCCTATCCACTTTCCTTTGTTTTTGGATTAGTGTCTATCCAAAGGATAGAATTCTATCCTATGTTATGACCTGGGTGACCAACCTCAAGCAATCAAACATTAGTGATCATACCCATGCTAAAAGAATCCTTTTCAGGAAACCTCGTACACATCTTTCTGATCTCATAAAAAACTCTGACACTCAATAGTCTATTTTCATTGAACATTAATTTGATTGCCCGANCTTTTCAACACTTAAATGGTGCCCGAATTCGTTAATTAATCACCGAATGAATTTCCCATTCATAAAATTTTGTGTGTGAAATGAATCATAAAAGAACAACGCATTGGAAATAAAAAATCAAATTCAGTAGCCGACGAGAACAACAGTCCATTATTTATATTCTACGGAAGATGTAATGTTTGTTTACATTTCTAGTTATCAATGAATGGAAAAGTACGGCTGTTCCACTTGGCTGTTCAATTATACTTGTTGCGATTGCCATTTAGTGTCTTCTCCGAGGTCAGCGTTCGGTATACATGTAATGGCCGACTCAAAACAAAATACTGAAGAAGTCGTACATCGGTAAATGCAAAGTATTACATAGAAACAGTTGTCAAGGTGCATATCCCGAAACAGACGATATTTTGCAATGATCGGGGTTGGAATTGACTAAATTCGAAAGAGGATCAGGCAGGGGTGTTGATCTGTTGATTGCCGTTCAGTCCGGGGTGTTGCGTGTTAATTGCTGTTGATCAGAGTTTGGTCAAACAAAAATTGAGATAATGTCATTTGAGTATTTACAATGCATAACAGTCAATTTTTCAATTGCATGAGAATGTATATCATAGCGCGAATTGAGATGCATTGTTGCACAAAGAACTTGGCACAGATCATCGTTTTCATGTCTTCATGTGTTTCTTGGACGAATTATTATCTCCATAAAGAGCAGGGTATTGCTGCTCATGTCTTGTCAGCTGGTATAAAATCAAAATTCTTTGAATATTTGTCTCTAATGGTTTGATTGGCTGGTGTGATCAAATGAAGATGGCCACCAGTAAATACTTGCTGACTGTCAGAAAGGCATGTTAATTTTCTTGATGAGCAAAACATGGTTTTTGTACCTTTCTTGGTTTTGATATAATCATTATAATTAGACCCATAGTAAAAAAATGAGTAATTATGCACAACATAGACAGGCAATTATTCATATCATACATGGACACTATTGGACAGTGTACATAAAATTTCAATAGATTAGATACTGATCATTGCCATCATAGACACTAATCCACCAGTCCCTTTGGGACTTTGATTTAGCATCTTTATGACATTGTTATCATCATGCAATAACCAAATAAATGGTTTATTAAGCTGGAAAGAAATCATTGCTCTCTGAAAATTTTGAATTCCATATTAATCTCATGGTGGAAAACCTCCATAATCTCATGGTGGAAAACCCCCATAATCTCATGGTGGAAAACCCCCATAAATGAGGATAGGTATGTTATATTCACATAAGCTGCATTCTGATTGGTTAATAGCCATGGTATATTTTTGGCAAATACCTCTTCACTGAGACGCTTTTCGTGATATTTGTCTTGGAGTCATCTGTGTGTTTTGATGATAGAGACATTTGATGTAATTTAACAGGTATATCATGAACGCTTGGGAAATTTTACCACCCTGCAACTTGTATTTGTGGCAAATTCATCTCCTTATCATGATCTATCTGTTCAGAATCAGTTGTTACAAACAAAATAAAAAGTGTATATTCTTTATATAAATATTTTGAGTATAATCAGACACTTTAATAAGCAGATAGTGGTCACAGTAACTACTTTAGATTTTTTTCTTGCATACGAAAATTACTCTATGTTTGTGGTTGAAAGTCTGGTGAGAATTTTAAGTCAACATGTAAATTTTACTGATATTTAAATGTATTTAATAAAACAAAAGATTTTGCTGCTTTCCTGGAATAAAGTTTGCTGCACTCCGTGCAGTAGCAAAGACCATTTTATGCAATCCATGAACAACTGCAACGTATGAACAAAAATTTAGGTGTGGAACTTTAAAAAAAAAAACCAGCTGAGCAAATAACATGAAAACAACTAAAAATCAGCATTATTCTTTTTATGCCCCTGCCATTAGGCGATCGGGGCATTAAATTTTACCCTTGTCTGTCTGTACATACATCTGAAATTTTCGTTAAAGATTTCTCAGCTTGTGTATGCAGGAATAATTTCATATTTGGTCTGAAGCTTTGGTATGATGAATTGTACAATGTCTCCCCTTTTCAAGTCTGTTGCTCATCTACTTCCTGTTTGCCGATATATCTGTATGGTGGTGGCATCCGTGTCCCATGGACACATTTTCTTTTATTTTAATTTTGTTATTAACTTTGTAAATACAATTGTACTTCAATGGCTCACACTGCAATAGCCTGAACCCCAAACCCATGGATGTCTCAGACCCTTTTTCTGATCCCTTTATTCAAGTTTAGACATACTTCAATCTTGATAGCTCAAATACTCCTCTAACTCAAACTGTTTTCACAGGTCTCTTGGGTATTGGAGCCATCGAAGTTAAACTGTATATATATATTTTATTTGTATGTCTCAGAATAGCAAAACACTAGTCAGGGTACATAGTACTTAGGCAATATGTTATTAGTCTGTAATGGCTCATCAAGCATACAATCCTCATTGTTTGTGGCTAGGGAATCAAAAACTAAAAGATTCTATTATACTGAGAAAAAGTAAATTTCTTGAACCATACTGAACTGTGTCTAGTTTTGTATGATTTCCTAGTATTTTTGGGTCAAATGTAGATTGATAAATAAAAAAAAAAAATCTTCAAAATAGGGAGCAGTATGGGTAATATATTGAAAACGTTAGAGACAAATTAAATTTTGGGGCAAAGATGGAGACTTGTACTTTAAAAAGACAATTTTACTTTTGTAAGCTTGCTTGGAAAATATTTGTTTGACCTGATGTAAAGAGAAATTATGAATTCTTTTCATTGATATTTTTTTTTTGTTATGTTAGTTCATCTAAATTATCTCTTGTGTAGTTTAAAATAAAATAGATAAAAATGCAATTGGCCAATGTGCAATGAGGTCAGTGTCATCATTTAACATCAAGAAAGGTAGCAGACATACTATACCTTAAAGAATTTAACTTTTGTCAATTAAATTTTTTATTTTTTTATATTTGACTTATATTTGAAAGATATTTGAATAAGTGAAAAGGAATGCATTCAAAAATATTGGAGTACTTTCCATTTTGAATTATTGTGAGCTAATGAGCACTATTTAGAAATATGAATATGGTAGAAGTAAATGTTTTTCAACCATTAAATTTGTCTTTATTTAGTTAAAATTGTATTGTTTATGCCTATATAATTTTCAGGACTTCCAGCTCTGGGAACATCACTAAAATTCAGTACTCTTCTTTCAACAAAGTGTTACTGGGCCCTAAAAACCAAATAGAATTTTGAAATATTGGTATGGATTAATGCTTGATAAAAAGAGTAGGCATAAAAAAATAATGATTTGGGTTCCATATTATATAAGTGCATAATCTTTCATGAAAAAGGATATCAATCATGTTTGTGTATAGAACTATATACTGGTTATTGGTAATTGAAGTTACATGTATAGATAGTCTTTCTTAATGATAGTCATTATATATATACTACTGTATAAGTGGTTGTTTTTGCGATGACTTAATTTTCGCTTTATTTGCTGTTATTCTGATTATTGCAAAAATTGCATCACCAACAAAATTTTTTTTGATACAGTAAATGATAAGGAATCAGGAATATTTAAGTCACACAAAAATAAGATCAAACAAGTTTTAGAAAAATCACAAAAGTTGCCACTCAAGAAAAAAAACACTTATACAGTATTCATTTCTTCCTCTATAAACAATCTACATTTAGTCAGAAATTTGTATTTGTTTTGAGTATTAGTGTGTAGAATGTATAAGTTGTGGTATTTTTGTGTACTAAAACAACAACAACAAAGATATCATTTAGTGATAAGTTTTGACTTTCAGTAAACCTCTGTTTTAATGTCCATAGTTTTTTTGCCATGTTACTTACACCTTTGATTTGTAAGCCAAATGTTTTCCTTTACTTTTTTCACCAAAGGGCAAAAAGGTGTTGAAAGGTCAAAGATCATCCTTCTTATGTACACAATGTTAGTCCATAGAGGTAAATAGGAGTTAAAATGTAAACATTTTCATCAATTTGTATACATTTGTCATAAATTTACACTTTAAATTGATGACAAATGTACAGTCAAACCTGCCTTAACGACCCACTGTATTAAAAGACTTCCTGTCTTATCGGAACATTTGAAATCCTCCCAGTGATATTTGCTATATATTTTAACTGTATTTGACGTTTGAAGACATCTAGAGAGTTACATCGTGTACGTTACACTTTGAACTTGCAATATTTTCTATACGTTTGTAAACTTATCAGTTACACCAAAATCTGCTTGGACAGGTAACTGCCTTTTGATGAGGTTTTACAGTATTTAAATTTTGCATTTTATCTCAAGTTCACATAATTTATATATACATGTAGAAATTTAGAATGTACTTGAAACAAATGATAAAAAGTGTTATTTAGTTTGTTGATGAATTTTTAATTGATATTTATTATAGCATAAAATGTTATTGTTGAAAAACTACACAAGGTTTGTCAATATTGAAATTATTATATTGACAAAAAATGAAATAGTGTGATTTTTTCATGAAATGAAAACTGTTTTTCTATACATGTATTAAAAATTAAATTACATTAGATTTCTATAAAATTGCTTATTTGTTAAGTAATGTTCCCCGGCCAGAAATGATATATAAACGATTTGATGAGAGAACAAAGTTACTTTTATTAGCTCGCCGGGATGAATGTCCGGAGAGCTATTGTCATACCCCCGGTGTTGGCGTTGGCGTCATCAGCAAAAACTTTAACCTTGCTTGTGAAATGGAGACCTTAAGGGGTGGGATATTGATATTTAGTATGTGGCTTCCTTGCAATGAGAGCTTTCTTTTGGTACCATATTTGTAGACATTTTGACCTTGACCTTGCCCTTAGGGCAATTTTTAAAAAACTTTAACCTTGCCTCTAGAAGGCAGGCTTTTAGTGGTAGGGTGTTCATATTTGGTATGTGACTTTCTTATGATGAGAGCATTCTAGTGGTACCATATTTGTAGACATTTTGACCTTGACCTTTCCCTGGGGGCAATTTTTGAAAAACTTTAACCTTGCTTATAGAATTTGGTTGTTTAGTGGTAGTGTGTTCATATTTAGTAGGTGGCTTTCTTGTGATGAGAACTTTCTAATGGTGCCATATTTGTAGACATTATGACCTTGACCTTGCCCTGATGGCAGTTTTTAAAATAAAAAACTATAACAGTGTTCTAGAATGTTGAAATTTAGCGGTAAGGTGTTCAATTTCAACATATGACTTCCTTATGATGATAGCTTTCTGATGGCACCATATTTTTAGACATTTTGACCTTGACTTTGTCCATAGGGCAATTTTTTAAAAACTTCAACCTTGCTTCTAGAATTTAGTTGTTTAGTCATAGGGTGTTTATATTTTGTTCATGACTTCACTATGGTGAGAGCTTTCTGGTAGTACCATAGTTGTAGACATTTTGACCTTGACATTGCCCTGTGGCAGTTTTTTAAAAAAAAATTAACCCTTTTTATAGAAGTTAGTCTTATAGTGATGGAGAGTTCCTGTTTTCATGTGGCTTTCTCATATCACATATAAAGTATTTATCATGAAAATGTATAACCTTCAAATTAATTGTGCATTGCGGTTACTGTAATCCCCGGCGAGCTATGTTGTCTTCTGACAACTCTTGTTAAACTGTAAATTTCCATTATTTTAATCTACCTATAAAAAATCATTATAGTTGATAATAGTAGTTGGGCAAGTAATACAAATTATTCAGCAATCAGAAATGATATTCACTTTATGCTTCAAATTTGAATGAAATTACAATGACTCTATTCTCAATTTATAATAAAAAATAGTGTTTAGTGTTTGTACATTATTGAACGGATTCTGATGGGTGAAAATACATCTTGTCAAATGAATTTTCAAACGATTAAAAGCTCAGGAAGCCTTGGTTTTAAACATTTGGAAAATTTATTAAACTTATCATGAAGAAATTTTAGAATCAACTATTTGCTGTTGTAGAACCTATAGTTTGAAGATGAATTTTAATGATGTTAGTTTAGTATGTTTTATTGTTTAATTGAACTGTATTGCAATATGAGTAAATGGTTTGAATCACTCGGACTTCATACATGTATGGCATGGCACTTAAGTGGAGTCTACATGTATGTTACATTAATTATGTATGAACGGACTATTTTGTTTATGTAGTGAGTGTGATAGTATGGTGGAGAACGTCTGTGATGCCTGAATTACCTCGTATAAACATACTTTCCCTTGTCATTTATTGTTATGTTATAGTATTGTTATCATTCATTGTAAATAAGAAATAAACATCTACTAAAACATGAATTTTTTTTATGTCTATTTAATTGACAAAAACTTTTTAAGCTCTTGCATTTCTTGGCATACTTTGAAACTGAACATACAACTTTATGTGCCATTGCATAACTTGACTAGTGCATTTAACTGGACAGGGGCATAAAGAACACATTTCTCTACTTTCTATACATTTCAAACAGACTAGAGGCCTATTTGGAATATTGCATAACTTGCTATATATGTTAAGGTGACTAGGTCTTTTGAGACCAAAATGGAAGATTACACAACTTGGTGTATATGTTATACTGCCCAAAGGCCTTCTGATAATATTGCATAGCTTGGAATACATGTTAAACTAACCAGACGTCCATTAAAGAAATTGCATAATTTTGTATGCATGTTAAACTGACCAGACATCTATTAAAGCCATTGCATAATAACTTGGAATTCATATTCAACCAACCAGAGGTTATTCATGTTAAACTGACCAGACTTTTATTAAAGCCATTGCATAATAACGTGGAATTCATATTTAACCAGAGGTTATGCATGTTAAACTGACCACACTTCTATTAAAGCCATTGCATAATAACTTGGAATACATATTTAACTAACCAGAGGTTATGCATGTTAAACTGACCAGACTTCTATTAAAGCCATTGCATAATAACTTGGGGTACATATTTAACCAACCAGAGGTTTTGCATGTTAAACTGACCAGACTTCTATTAAAGCCATTGCATAATAACTTGGAACACATATTTAACTAACCAGAGGTCTATTTGGAGCCATTGCATAATTTTGCATGCATGCATAACTGACCAAAGGTTTATTTGGAACATTGCATTGCTTGGTATGCGTGTTAGACTGCCAATGCATCAATTGGTATACATATTTAACTGACGACTATTTAGTCCACTGCAACTTGGAATGCATGTGTAACTATTCTGGTTTATTGGGAGCCATTGCTTAACTTGGCATGCATGTTAATTGACCAGACGTCTATTTGGATTATTGCATAGCATGGTATGCATATTAAACTAAGCACAGTTCCATTTGAAACATTGTATTACTTAAAAATATGATAAACTAGCAGGTTTCTACAAAAGCCATTGCATAACAACTTAGTATGCATATAAAACTTAGTTTTGTTTGGAACATTGCATAGTTTTGTATACATATCAGCCTAACCAAAAGCTTATTGGAGCCATCGCATAACTTTAGTACACTTTTTGAACTGACGAGAGATCAATCTACTGGGGCTGTTGCATAACTTGGTATACATGTTACACTGACCAGAGGTCTATTGAGAACATTGCATAATTTCGATTTTATGTTTAACTGATCTAGAGCTTATTAGGAACATTCCTTAACTTGGTGTGCATGTTAAACTGGCCATAGTTCTTATTTTATCATTGCATAGCTTGTTATACATGTTAAACTTATCAGAGGTCTTTTGGGAACATTGCATGACTTGGTAGACATGTTAAACTGACCAGTGTTCTCTGTATTTGGAACATACCTTAACTTGGTATACGTTGTAACACTTACTAACGGTCTTTGGGAACATTGCATAGCTACGTCTACATGATAAACTGACCAGAGGTCTATTGGGAACATTCCCTAACTTGGTATACATGTTAAAAGAACCAGAGTTCTTTTGGAAACATTGCATAACTTGGTATACATATTAAATTGACCATAGGTCTATTAGGAACCTTGCAACGTTTGCAATACTTGTTTAACTGATCAGGGTTCTATTGTGAACATTGCATAACTTGGTATACATACAATATGATCAGAGTTCTATTGAGAACAATACTCGACTTAGAATACATATTAATATGACCAAAGGTCCATTTGGAACATTGCATGACTGTATATATGTTTAGATGTCTTTTGGGATCTATTGGAAAGATTACATAACTTGGAATACATGTTATGCTGGCAAAGTGATTATTGATAATCTTATTGGTAATTTGTTCTCTATCAGTCTTTTCACATATTTCGGTATATGGTTTTCCAATATTTTGAATTTATCTGCACATAAGTTGTCGAAATGCGCATATGCAGAATCCAAATTAACAGCAACTTCGGTATTATGTTAGTTATTGAATAGCTTGGATACTTGTTAAACTGATCAGACGTCTATTACAACCATTGCATACATTGGTATGCATATTACAATGGTCAGGGATGTGTTTCGAATATTTCATAACTTGACATGCATGCTAAACAAAACAACGGCAGTAGAATACCGAAGGAACAAAGCACAAGATAAAATAAATCAAAGTCCAGAGACAAGGCAAAAGCAAGAACACCAGAAGACGGAAGACCAAAGACACTATATGCCCTCAAAACACAGAAACACTACATATACAACACAAAAAATTAAAGCGCTAACAGTGTGAACTCTTATTAAAAAACAGTGACATCAGGTGCTCCGGAAATGTAAGCATGTCCTGCTCTGTTTACCGCACCCGTCATACTGTCAGTGGGTCAGTCCAGGGTAAAGTCAAATCCGATAGGACGCAAATGTCAGTTTTCATTTTTGACACATTTCATATCTAAACTGACCAGACGTCTATTAAAGCCATTGCATAAATTGGTATGCATGTTTAACTAACCAGCCACCTATTAGGAACATTCCACGTTCAAGTAGCAGATGTCTATAAAGATCGTTGCATAACTTGGTAAGCATGTTTAACTGACCAGAGGTGTATTGAAGCCATTGCACAAGAACTTGGAATACATGTTTAACTAAAATGAGGTCTATTGGGAGTCATTGCATACTTTTGCATGCATGACCAACTTGCCAGAGGTCTACGTGGAACATTGCATAGCTCGGTAAGCATTTTAGACTGACCAAATGTCTATTGAAGCCATCACATAGACTGGTATGCATGTTCAACTGACCAGACGACTATTTATGTCATTGAATAACAATTTGGAATACATTTATGTCTATCGGGAGTCTTTGCATAACTCTTCATGCACGTTAACCAACCAGGTATCTATTGGAAACATTGCATAACTTGGAATAAACTAATCTAAACTAAAATAAAAAAAAACTTGTTTAACTAATCAGAATTAAGTCTATTTGGAACATTCCTTAACCAGATATACATGTCAAACTAACCAGAGGTCTTTTGGGAACATTGCATAACTCGGTATATCGACTAGGTATACGTGCTATACTGACCAGAGGCCTATTGTGAACATTGCATAATTTGGTATTATCTGATCAGGGGTCTATTGGGAACATTACTTTACTTAGAATACATGTTATGATCAGATTCATTTATGGGTAACTGACCAGATGTCTGTTTTGAACATTGCATCACTTGGAATACATGTTAAACTGGCCAGAGATTTACTAGAAAAGCTGCAGGACTTTGTTTGCATGTTAACATGACCAGAGGGCAACTGGAAAGATTGCATAACTTGGTATATATGTTTAACTGAACAGAAGTCTGTTCGGAACACTGCATCACTTGGTATGCATGTAAAACTGTCCAGGTGCTTATTGTAGCCAGTGAATAACTTGGGATGGAAGTTTAACTGAAATTTCCTTAAAATAACGACCGATTCTCATCATCTCGGAAGAAAATTAATGATTCATAATGAAATAACCTGAAAAAAAACAATTACTGATTCACACGAATAAAAAAAACACCAAACATTTACTAATTCACATAAATAAGAAACAAAATAAAATACGGATTCACATGAATGAATGACAACAAATAATTATTGACTCACATGCATAAATAACAACAAACAATTACCGATTCACAGGATATAATAACCCCAATAAACAATAGCTCGGACATAATATCAATGGGCCATCACAAATAATTATTGATTCTTCTGAATAATTACAACAAATAATAACTGATTCACATGAGTAAATGAAAACATACCATTACTGATTCACGTGAATAAATAAAAACGATAAATTACTGAATCACATATTTTACGAAAGATATGGAGTAAATGAACATGAGACCATAACACATATGTTAACTCCAACTGCAATAATAATTAATAATTAATAATAAATTGATATTAACAAACAATTCCTGATTCACGTGAATAAATGAATCAAACCATTACTGATTCACATAGATAAATAAATACAAGAAATTGCTGATTCACATGAATAAATAACAACAGGCAATTACTGATTCACATGAATAAACAAGAAGACAAACACTATCGGATTCACATGAATAAATAACAACAAACAGTTACTGATTCGCGTGAATAAATGACAATAAACATTTACTTATTCACAAGGATAAATAAAAACAACCAATTACTGATTCGCCTGGATAAATAACAACAAATAATAACTGAATCACGTGAATAAACAACTAAATAAACAATTACTGATTCACATGGATAAATAATGAACAATTACTGGTTCACATGAATAATAACAAGAAACAATTACCGATTCACATGGATAAAACAACTGTAACAGGAGGGTCCGGTGTCCGTTGTGTCACCGTCCCCTCGTATGTGCTGGCATGTCTTGATACTGGACGACGACAGATGGACAGACGCCAAATGACGATATCAAGACGGTTCGTTCCTCTGGGATCTGAGTTATGGTAGAAAACAATACAAAATAAAATTACATATTTTAATATAGAAAAATGTATTAGTACAACTACAATATATCAATAAGAAATGGATCCACAGAAAGTTTCCAAAATATAATTTTGTGTCACAAGTAAGCAGACTGCTCTTACTTTGCCAACGAGTTAGGATCTATATTTGATCCATTTGGTCAATTCCGACCCAGAACATTTGTTACAAATTGAATATGTGTTTAAAGTTCCTTTTCCTGAAATAAAAATAATTCTTCTTGACAATTTGCAAGAAAAAAACAAACTTTAATGTTCTGCATTTAAACACGGACTGTTCAATTCCAACATTAAATTCACTGTTCTTCACATTACAAATTTCAAGTGTGTCCTCATCCACGTTACAAATTTTAGAATTCTTCGAGTCCTTCAATTCAGGGTAGACAATACGACTTCTTTTCTGCACAACCAACCGTTACACTCCTCCCTCCTGAAAGACAAATTTTATTTGAATGTCGATGAAAATACAAATTTGTCTAAATAAAACAAGAATGGTTGTGTGTCCACCAATTCCAGATTTGTGTAATGAGATGCGTTATTGTTCACCGACTGTTTCTCTGGTATGATTCGATCACCATCTATTTCAAACAACCATTTCTACTGACATGTTATTCAAAGCACAGTTAGTGGACATTGGTGGGCTAGAGATTGCTCATCCCACTTGCCTATCTAATTTCACAATACACTTCTGGAATTATACAGCAATATTTAGTTGTCTTTTCAAAATATCATACACAAACAAATGCACAGATATTGCAATGATATAACCTACTATATAAAATAGTATATGAATATTACACCACATTAAAATAGTTTATAATATAAAAATATATATACTCTCTAGTATATATTCACCAGATAAATACAATACTATAAAGCTGAGTACCCCTACTCTCATCTTCGGAAGTCTCATTACAGTATGCATCATCAAAACAAATGTAAGTGCACACACAAAACTAGACTGAGTACCCCTACTCATATTCGGCAGTCCCATTACATTCATCTAATTGACATCTAGTATGTATCTTCATACACTCCATTAACACCATAATTATAAACCATTATATGTTCATTGTGTAAATAAATGTATATTTAAATGTGCTAACCCCTACTAATATTTTCTTCGGAAGATAGCTTCTCCGGTTTGTGACACTGTTATCACAATTTATGCAGATCATCATGATTTGTCGATATACAATAAAATATAACAAAAATAAGCCCCGTGAGATACATGAAAAGCATAAACAGTAGAGTATTTTTATATGTTCATAGTGCATATTGTTTAAAATTGTAATGTAAATGAAATTTCGAATAACAACAAAACATTACAATACAACCTGATGACTTCATCCACATACTCATGTTTGTTTCATAAAACCTGCAAAATCAACAGTTCTAAAAGCTTACTCTGAAAAATACAATCTCTCAAATTATATGTGCATTCCTCAGATCCCCACACTGGCCACCAAAAATGTAACAGGAGAGTCCGGTGTCCGTTGTGTCCCCGTCCCCTCGTGTGTACTGGCATGTCTTGATACCGGACGACGACAGATGGACAGACGCCAAATGACGATATCAAGACGGTTCGTTCCTCTGGGATCTGAGTTATGGTAGAAAACAATACAGAATAAAATTACATATTTTAATATAGAAAAATGTATTAGTACAACTACAATTGGGGGCCTCTACAGTATATTAATAACAATTATTCACAGAAAGTTTCCAAAATGTAATCTTGTGTCACAAGTAAGCAGA
>MJUU01012668.1:212986-243227 GCA_002080025.1 Modiolus philippinarum | reverse complement strand
GGCATTGATAATTCCAACGGCAATCCAACTTACGCAGCTACTACTCTGTCAAAGGAGGAGATATTACAGAACCATAAATCTGTTTTGCTTTCCACCAAGGATGAAGACACAGATCTGCCCTCTTTGTACTGGGTACCTAAGTTACATAAATGCCCATACAAAGAACGATACATCGCTGGATCTGCCACATGCTCTACAAAACCTATATCTAAATTGCTAACCTCCATCTTGACAGCTGTTAAAGAGGGCCTTCAAAAATACTGTGATACTTGCTTTTCAAGAAGCGGTGTGAATGAAATGAGGATTTTGAAAAACTCCAAAGATCTACTTGACATCTTAAACTCTAGATCATTATCACACTGTAACAGCATTAAAACTTTCGACTTCTCCACACTTTACACTACAATTCCTCATGAACAACTAAAATCTCGGCTGAAAGGTTTAATTCATAGATGTATCTCACGCAAGAACGGTGAACGTAGATATAGGTACATTGTTGTAGGTAGAGAACAAGCCTACTTTGTGAAAAATAACTCCGAATCGGAGAAAAAATATACAGAAGAAGTGATTAAAATGTTAGAGTTTCTGATCGACAATATATTTGTCCAGTTTGGAGGACTTGTTTTTCAACAGACTATCGGAATTCCTATGGGCACAAACTGTGTGCCTCTCCTGGCCGATCTGTTTCTTCACTCTTATGAAGCTGAAGTCATCGAAGGGCTTCTTCAAAATAAAGATAAAAGACTGGCACAATCCTTTAACCCTAGCTTCCGTTATATAGATGATATTTTGTCGCTAAACAACCCTCGCTTTGGTGATTTTCTTCATTTGATCTATCCAAAAGAGCTCGAAATTAAGGATACCACAGACACTTCTACATCAGCCTCATTCCTTGACCTTCACCTTGAAATTGACAACAGAGGGAGACTTCAAACTAAGCTCTACGACAAACGTGATGACTTCACCTTTCCAATAGTAAACTTCCCTTTTCTTTGTAGCAACATCCCAAAAGCGCCGGCATATGGAGTTTACATCTCCCGGCTCATTCGCTATTCAAGAGCCTGTGTTCGATACAGTGACTACCTTGATAGAGCCCGGTTGCTCACAAATAGGCTACTTCAACAAGGGTACGTTACCCAAAACTTGAAGTCATCCCTCCAGAAGTTTTACGGTCGACATCATCATCTTGTGGACCGCTATGGGATATCTGTTTCCCACATGACAACAGATCTTTCCCTTTAAAGCTTAATTGTTTTTTCCTCTAGCGAATTTGACTTTACTACCGGATTTGACATGTTCAACACGGCGGGTGTCTTATAAGAAGCAGGAGATGCTGACTCTACCGGTGCACCTGATCTCACCCATGGTGTTATATTGGGTCCGTGTTGTTCATCTTTGTGTGTGAGTGTCTTCATTTTTCTTTTCTGTGCTGTACCCATGTTGTGTCTTTGTTTTTTCTGCCTTTTTTGTTTCTGGTGTTGCCATTGTCCTTGGATTGTTCGCTTTTAGATTGACGGTTCGGTTCTCACGTACTTTATTAAATACTTTTAAGAAGTTTTACAGAAAATATGAACATTTGATATCTAGATATGACGTGACTCGCAAACAGCTAATTACACAGGGCATTTCTCATCCTCGATTTTATGGAAATGTTGTTAAAAAATGTCAAAAATTGATAAATAATCCAGAAAAACCGGGACGTAACTTACCTTCTTTACGTAATTAGTGGATATCGACGAGATATTCTGAACAAATCTGTTAAATTGGCTTTGGATTCCAGTGACCTGAAGACTAAATATTTACTGGCCTCTCACTGATACTGCCTATGTCTACTGAAATACATGAAGACTCTTTACCAAACCCTTCGGGGAGTTTTAAGTTTGATTTTTCTTCCGTGGTGCGACAGTGTTTTACCAGCAGACTAGATTCATTGAGCTAGCTGGCAATTTAGCGGCGAGCACTCTTTGACCCTTCTTTCAAAATTATGCTTTTTCTGTTCCAAGATAGTGTTCATTGAGGTAGTAGTCTACCTGTATTGGGTTTTATTCGCATGTTTATGATACTATAGGGAAACGGGATAGAGAAAGGGGAGGTTTGGGTACTCATAAACCGGTTTAACCCTACCACTGGCTTTTGCTACTGCCGGTACCAAGTCCGGCTATCCCAAGTTCATATCATTATTTATGTTTGTCTCTTGTTTTCATTATTGTTTTTCTGGTGCAGTTTGCTTGTAAATTGTGGCATGTGATTGTAGTTCCTGGCCATTGTAGATGTTTGCTGTTATCCTGTTTTTGTAATATTATTATTATAATGGGCTATGACACTTGATTGTTGGTATTCTTTGCTGAATTTTGCTTTTGCTGTTTATAATTTTTATATTTCTACATTTTTCTCTTCTCTTCCACAAGTTAACTGTTTTATATTGTAAGTAAATTCTCTGTTACTTACTAAAGCGAGATTACTCTTGTCATTAATAGGGAATTAGAGTAGTTCTTATTAATCCAATCGGCGTATGGCCTACTGATTTTGCTAATCGAAGAATAAAACATGTTACCTAGTCCGGCTATCCCGAGTTCCTATCTTTATTTATATTTGTCTCTTGTTTTCATTATTGTTTTTATAGTGCTGCTTATAAATTGTGGCATTCGATTGTAGTTCCAGGCCATTTTAGGTGTTTACTGGTATCCTGTTTTTGTAATACTATAATAGGTGTGGCATCTTTGTTATCAAAAACGAAATATTTGGATTATTCAAGTGGAACAAAATTGGTTAGATACCTGAAAAAGGATTGCTCAATATTGAAAAGCAAAAACTCCATAAGAACATTGTTATAGTTAATGAACGTTTCTGTATCCCATTATATTTAAAAGTAAAGGAAGGAAAATGGAGTAAATGCACACGAGACAAAGTCTCTACAAAAGCATGGTAAAACAAACAATGGAACAACGCTTTTATTGTTGTTCTTCATCTGGAAGTCAGCACGAAAAATTCAACAATGCTCTTTTATTAAGCCTCCCATTAAGTTCAAGACTGTCCCTAGCACTGGTTTGAGCTGAATAACTGCTAGATGCCAAGTAAGGCTGCATCAATGTTATTACATATCATGGATGCGGATAAAAATCAACTGGCAATCGCTGTGATCCGTTGCCCGACAAAAAGACCAGCAAAACAACGTGTGTCTAATTTTATTCAAAAGTTAATAACAAAATAACTAAGTTACTAAGTCTATACATGAAACACGTTTGCCTTTTGCAACTAGTTGTGAAATAAGCCCAAATTGCCTTTTTATACAGAACTTCATGTGTGTCACACTGTAACAAGGCACAGATACGAATCCATACCTGCTTTGATTTTAATTTCACAATGAGGACTTTTCAATGTCTCATGTTTTTTTTTTTTTTTTTTTTTTTTTTTTTTTTTTTTTTTTTTTGGTTTGCGTTTTTATCATGCCACTGGACTTCGATTTTTATACTAAGCAAGTCTTTTATTTTGTCATAGTACTACTGCAGTTGTTTTGATTAATTTCTAAATGAGTACCGAAACAACAACCAAAGATCATAAATGTAGAACATATGTCAATATAAGGATCACATACAGACAGACAACGTAGATGACGAAGACGAAACAAACAGAATAATGCAAAAGCCACCAAAAATACAGCATTGAAAGTGTGAACCCCTTAAAAACAGGAAGGTCATCAGGTACCATGAGAGCACGACTGGCTCATCATGTGACGCCCGTCAACGAGTTGTTTGATAAGCATGGTGTAGCTATCTTGAAACTTGCGACTGACATGTTATCATTTGTCCAGATCTAACATTACGCTAATTTTTTCTAGCTTTCAACTCATTTCTCGGATGACCAGTGACTTGCATAGTGTGCACGCCATATTTCTTACCACTCTCCGCCATAGCAGGGTCTTATGTGATATGTACCTTCAGCGTCGCGTCCGAGTTTTTAAAACTGGTTGAAATTTTATCAAAGTGTCCAAACGGTTTCTAAAACAACGACAGTATAATACCGAAAACACAAGCCACAAGATTACATAAATCAAATTTCAGAGACAAGGCAAAAGCAAGAACACCAAAAAACGGAAGACCAAAGACACTACACAGCCACAAAACACACAAACATTACAAATAAAACAACAAATACTAAAGCACTTATTGTGAACTCTCAAAAAACAGAGTGACATCAAGTGCTCCGGGATGGTAAGTATGTCCTGCTTTGTATACAGCACCAGTCACACTATCAGTGGCTAAATCTAGGGTAAAGTCAGATTCAGTCATGTCAAATCCGGGAAAACGTGAATCTAGCTAAAAATGTCCGTTTCATTTGTGACACAGACATTTCATATCTATCTACGATGTCGTGGTGACGGCCATATAATTTCTGAAGGGAAGTAACCATGGCTGAACATATACTTGATTAAGCAGTTATTGTGACAGTGCTTTTGCTCTTTCCACAAAGTCACTGTATGAACTACAAGCTCTACAGTAAGGAATTAATTGTGAAATATACACTCCATATGCTCGGGAGGTAGGTATATTGATGTTGAGAAAGGAAAAATTCACAATTGGGAAGGCAATATCATCTTTGTCATAAAACCTTGATTTCAGACGTCCATGTTCGTCAATGTATAATAAAAGGTCCGGTTATGAAGTAGAATTGGGTGTATCGGTTGTCTCTCACTGGGGTATTTTCGATGTAAATATTCGTTAAATCTTGGATTATTAAGAGAAAGTACAACGCTCATATATCTGAAGCTGAATTAAAAAGTCTGGGCTAGTTGTTCTTATTTTTGTTGTATTATTCCTTTTAAAAACTTTGCTTCATACGAATAAAGAAAAAGGTTAGCTTAAAGTGGCACACAATTTGTTCTCATAGGAATTCATATGGTTTGTTGAAAAACGTGACCCCCACATTCAACAAAAAATTTTGTCGATCAAAATTTCAAGCATCTTTATCACGTCATTTTCATTGTATTTCTTCTTTGACTCAGTATGGTTCTTCACAAAATATGTTTTATCTTTTCCAATCACCAAATAGGAATATTTGCGTTCTCCGTTTTTTGGTACAGAAATATTGATTATCAAGTTTATTATGTAGAAGGGTTGTATTAAGGATAACAAATGGGGGTAATAACAAAATTACCGAACAGACTTGTCAAGAGCCGAAGTCAATGAGACAAAAAATACAAATCAGGTGGAAACCATCGGCAAAATTGTCGACCGCAATGGTCCTGACTTGGTACAAATCAAACGTTTGAATGCTATTGCAGTATGCGAACAAATAAAGGGATATGGAGTAAATGTACATGAGACAAAATCCCTATAAATACATGGTACGATTAAGTAAATGGAACAATGCTTTCATTGTTGTTCTTCATCTTGAAGTCACCATGAGGCCTTCAAGAAAGAGCAAACACTACTTCCTCATCGGTTTGAGTGGAATTTAAATGTTGAACAACGCCACACCCATGTGTTCCTTCTTGTCATGGATGCGGGGTCGTCAACAAGGATAATATATTGGGCAAAATTCTCTTACAAACACTGTCATCCTTTGCCCGACAAAGGGACCAATAGACAATACAACATATAAACGATCACAGGACATTTATCGAGTTGGTTGTAAGGAAAAAAAATAAGAAAGCCAAATGTTGAATTTTGATAGTGCATTTATTTGAGAAATTCTCACATGAACAAGTACGCCATAACTGACAAAATAAAGAGCATACAGCTCTATTTGAGGTGTATCCTCAAACAGAGATTGTTTGACGATAGTTGTTCAAGGAGATCTTGGAATATTTAAGAATCCACATCTGATTCACGCCGCTCGTAGAAAAGCTTGTTAGGGACCGCCCAGTTAACATGAAGGGGGGTTACGGTTTTTTCTCTGGACAGAAAATTTTTTTTCGCGCTTTGAGCGAAAAAAAAAATCACGTGTATCAACAAAATATTTTTTTCCAAAATTAACATTATTTTTTTGGGCAGAAAGCCTCCTTCAGAAAATTTTTTTTCATCATTTTGGTAGCCAAAACATTATTTTTTTTTCAAATAAAATCAGGTCTAAAATATTTTCAAGTAAATGGTCGGCCCCTTAGACCATTACTCACAGCAGTCAATAAAGTGGTAAGGAGTTTGGATAGGGGCTTAGGGGAGCATCTTTCAGATCCTACAATCTCTGTTTGAAGGGATACTTGTAAAGGCTAGGAACTAGTAAATGTAATGGAGATAGCTGTTATCTTCATCATTCTAATTGTTTAAATCATTGCATCCATCATATTTCTTTCGTTATGCTTTCTTTTATGTATGGTCTTTCACGTTAATTTTGTTTGTTATCAAAATTAATATATCCAACTTATTTCCTTTACTTTACATATCTAAGTGATATTGCATTGGAGAGCATTTGTGTCCAATTTGTTTATCATTTTATCAATTTACAATTGTTAATTAATCGTCCGATAGTCAGTCTTTCCCTCGAACATTTCCGACTTTTAATTTATACAATATAACCTATGATCTGTATCTTTTTAAAATGAAGGAGAACAATTAATAAAGCGTTGTTCCGTTGCTTGAGGACACTGTTTCGTGTTCATTAACTCCATATCATTTCAATGTTTATCGTGAACAAAATTGTCAAGAAGGGGAATGCAAATGGCAAATAACTAAATACCGAAGTTACTTTGAATTTATTTTCTGCATATGCGCATTTCGGCAACTTATGTCTCTTCAGTGCAGATAAATACCAAAATACCGAAGTTACTGTAGATTTTGTAAAATGAAAAATTAGGTAAAAAAAAACAACGGAAAAATTGTAAACTGCTTTACTCCTCAAACGAGGGTTAAGCCGGTTTTTTGGCGGGCACCCCCTCCCCTTTCTATTGCGGTAGTGTTTGGTAGCAACTCAACAACAATTGGTTTTGAAATATCTGTTACAATTTCAAAAAAAAATGACATCTGTTAAAAACTTTTTAATGATAGTATGAGACTGAATTTTTGAAACCCTAATTAATAAGGCGGTCACGGAGATAACTATGCCTAATGAAAAAGGCCTAATATTTGGTACTAGCTCTGGCGTTCAAAATCAATACGGGACTTTCGAGATAGGAACTCATGTGTAATTGAAGGCGGAACGATCGCCTAAAATACCAGTAAGGGGGAATAATGGATTTTTATACCTATTGAAATGAATATATACCGCGAAAAAACAAGCTATTTATGAAACTGGAGAGCATTTGTAAACCTTTCTATATGACAATTCTTTAAGGGAGTAAGAGTGTCAGAAATTTTCAAATTAGAATTAAAAGTCGGACCTTTTGTTTTGAAGAGCTTTGCTAATAGAACATTATGAGCAAAAAAGTTTGAAAATCCATGTAAGAATTTTTGAGATATAAGACATCAAAATTTTGGCGGGAAACAGTTCTCTCTAGAGTTTTCCTTTAATTTCTATTAGCTGTTTATATTGCTTTAAAATATGACAATATAATTGGAAGATGATAAAAATTTATATATTGTATATTTTATGCATATTAAAGTGACCTATGACCAAGAAAATATGATCCATGTGCAAAAATATTTAACATTGTTTGAATGGATAAAACCCAAGGATGTGGAATGCCTCTGAAAATCTGAAGATCGAACTCCCTTAACTAAATTTTATTTGACGAAAAACAATTAACTTGAAGCGCTACAGTACGATTAAATATAAATCGTCCTTATCTCAACAGTGTTAATTAAATAGTGAATTCCTCTCAATGTATTGATGTTTTTTTTTCGTACAAAATAGAGCCTTTTCCGGAGTGAACACGATTCAAAAGTCCCATATTGTGAGACATATACTCCGTAAGAAGAAGAAGTAGTAATATTACTCTTTGTAATATTACGTCCCTTTTGACGTAATGTTTAGTAGTGATATACCTATTTTCTTCAATTGGAGATGTAAGTCCAAAAAGATGTAGACCTAGTAGTTTTTGTTGTTTCTGAGGGATATATTGTCTACACACATTTAGCAGAAGAGGAAATGAAAAGAGAATTATCAAGATTGGAGGATCTAGTATCTTTTATTTTATTAGCCTCTTTGTGTCCTTGAAGAAATTCAGTCTCATAGAAAATTAAAGTGACAACAAAAGTCAGAAACAAAAAAAAGGAGAGACTAGTAAAGAAAATTCTTTGGACATATGACAAATCGGAGAACACAATCAAAAACAGAACAATTTATGTACGCCGATATATTTCCGAATAAAATGGTAGGTGAAACTAGGTTTATTAATGCATCTACCTTCTGCTTATCTGGCGGCTATCGATAGCGTCTGTTTGGCTAGATTGTGCTAAAAGTTAATGCCATGATTTTGTCAACACATAACAGGTAAAATCATTTTTTTTTTGCTTAGGTATATAATCACAAGTCTGTGAGTTTAAGCACAGTTCGTACCCACTGTTATACCAATTTGCTTTTGGTAAATACAACGTCCAAATATGACAGTTACTGAGCAACAAAATCATTTTACCCGTTATGTGTTGACAAAATCATGGCATTTACTTCTAGCACAATCTAGGCATACAGCCGCTATAGATAGCCGCCAGATAAGCATAAGGTAGATGCATCAATAAACCTCGTTTCACCTACCATTTTATTCGGAAATATATCGGCGTACATAAATTGTTCTGTTTTGGATTGTGTTCTGTGAGTTGTCATGTGTGCAATAGATTATAAACTGAAAACCAGTATTTCATAGTATCAAACTTTTCCTTTCAAAATAGGTTTTTGAAAAAAAAAATGTTAATTGGGTCCTTAGTAATTTTTACTATTTAAGGGGTAGACCTGGGTAAGCCTACAAATTTCCACTCGATTAATTTTTTTGATAATAATAGTATCCCGCATCCATGGATCCTTAGGATAAAAAAGCATGGATGTAGCGTTGCTCGACAAATAGCAATGAATTCCGCTCAAACCGGTGCTAGGGGCCGTCTTGAACTTGCTATGAGGTATGAGTAAAGCTCATTGTTGAAGGCCTCATGGCGACTTCAAGATGAAGAACAACAATAAAAGCGTTGTTCCATTGCTTATTATTACCATTTATTTGTAGAGACTTTGTCTCATTTGCATTTACTCCATATCCCTTCATTGTTAATTGAAGTATTCATGTTCATCTAAACTTTACGCAATTTAAACGTTCCGTCTTCTGTGTATAGGTCATCAAAGATACTATGTTTTATAATTTGGCCATTTTTACAGTATTTAAATATAGAATAAAGAATTTCAAAGATTTTTTGTAATTTAATGATGCGTCGAGTTTATTTACATGTGTGATGTTAAAAAATGGATAACAGGAAACACCTACAATGGCTGAAAATTATAATTACATGCAACAATTTGTGAAACACACAAACTAGACAAAAATTCTGTGTCTTTCCTCTATTTTTTCTCTCTATTCTTACCCCTTTGTAATTGCTCTAAAAATACATTTTTTCCTTTATTAGTGTACTCTCATGCCTGCATATTATTGTATTATATTGTATTCAATGAGAATACGATCTAAGTTTGATTAACTTGTGCCTTATCCGTTTTGCTATATGTTTTTCAGCAAATAAAATACATTTAATATAGTAATGGGACATGAGAACTGTTAAAAAAAGGTTAATATCAAAAAATATATAAAAATTACATCAAAAAAGAATCTTGAATTAAGTTTTTTAATCGACGAATTGTTTTGCTTTATATTAGAAACTATATATTCTTATTAAAAATCGTAATTTGTAGCAATGTTAAAGTCAAACCAAGACTTGAAAATTTAGCTTTGAATAAGTTACTAAAATTTACCAAAAGCCATTAATGCCTAGCATTTCAACAATAGGTAAGGTATTACAGGTGGTTACAGAAAGGGCATAATCAAATTTTTGAAGGAGAAATATGCCATTGCTTTGTTTTGCAGACACACGTTGCGTGCATAGTCCACAGTCGAAATTCTGAGCGTCACATCGAGATATTTGTCTTTTTATGCAGTGCGGAGTTGGTAAAACAATTCCCCGTGTTAGAGATGTATGCTCTTTATTTTTCTCAGATTCGGTGTACTTGTACATGAGATTATATCTCATATGCACACTTTGTTCAATTAATATTATCTAAATTTATGTAAATTCTAAAACCTAAGGTTTAATTTCCTCCATCATGGTTTTGTCCTTAGATGTATTTGATATTACTGATAATTCGGATTTCGTTTGGTTTTATGCATTTTGAACATTTTTGCAATAATGGATTTCCTAAGTTTGGGTTCTAGTGCTGCTGATGAGGAATAAATTTCCGAAATGGCCATACAGCTCATTAAAATTATTGCGGTTGGAGTGAACATATGTGTTATGGTCTCATGTTCATTTACTCAATATCTTTTCATAAAATATTGCCTATTTTCTTAATTATAGATGATATAAGGAGTATTTGGGTTAATTTTTATAAAATTGAAATATACTAGTATCGGAATTTATTATTCCCGCCCATATACATTGAAAACAAACATTTCATACTGGCAGAAAACAAAGGCAACAAGAAAGACATATTCATCAATTAACATAGTATTGTGGCTTGTTGCATTTAAGGTGTTTTTGTTGCCATTTGTTTTTCAATCAATCTTAAGTTATAGAAATAAACTTTTCACATTAATTGATTATCTTTTTCAAAGTTTTCTGCCACACTTTAATTTACAATGCCTACTACATGGTAAAGTAAAATAATTCAGAATTAACATAATGTAATCCACCATAGTATAAGCAATAGAGGGGATTGATGCAATTGAGACAATGTTTTTACAAATACACGGTAAAGCAAAGCAATAGAACAACGCTTTTGTTATTGTCCTTCATCTTGAAGTCATCATGAGGCCTTCAACAATGAGCTTTGCTCATACATCAAATGAAGTTTAAAACGACCCCTTATGTTTGTATGTCTAAAAAAAACTACGCATATCACTGAAAAAAAATATAAATGACTGAAGATGTGGAGACAGGCAAAGGAAACAATTGCCGTAGGAAAACTATATATAGGAGAAAAAAATTATTTCTTGTCCAATAAACATATGAGACATTTTTTTTTTTTTTTTTGTTCAATAAAGATATGAGCTTGAAAATACTATTAAAGATGCTCCTTCCATAAACTCTCTCAAAAGTAGACTTGATTGTTTGTATAAACCAACAAGACATTTTAATTATGGTTTAAGACGATTCAATATTTTACATTGTCAATTAAGAAACGAAGCAAGCAACTTAAAATCACACTTGTTTCGTGACTTTTTGACAGATGATCCTGCTTGCCCAAACTGTTCATATAAATGTGAGGATAACAAACATTTTTTTCTTCATTATCCTTCATTCAATGATATTTGAGAAACCCTTTTTGCAAACCTTGCACACTTAGATATCCCTCTTACTATAGATATCTTATTATTTGGTGATTCCGACTTGAGTTTTGACAAAAATATAATCATTGTTGAAGAGGTCAATAGGTTTATTAAAGGAAAGATTCAAAGAGATTTTCTTAATAACTGATTCATTATCAACATACTCTATATGACTTATCTGTTTATTTTGACTTATCTGTTTATTTTGACATAAGTTCATTTTCTTATTAAAACCATTTCAACTGAATTTTTTGATTTTTTTTTCTTTTCTTTTTTTTTTCTTCTTTGTTTTTATGCCAGGTGTATGTTATTCCTTTACTTTTTGTTAAAAATTTTACTTCACAAATCTCTTCTTACTATTTTCAAGAGTTTTTTTCTGCTATTTGCGATTTTCTTTTCTTTTTTTTTTAGTTATTTTTTAAGATATATAATTTTTGGCTGATATCAATCAAAAATTTAATTCATAGTAAAAATTATTTTTCTTCTAGGTACACGAATATTTAGGCGTTATGCAGAGTACTTATTTCTCTTGTGTTGTCTTGGTGATATATATAGTCTACTCATTTTATGTTGCAATGTAATAATTATATGGATGCCTTGGGGATGTTGTTTTGATCTGGATTGCTGCTATGCTTGTGGAGCTGCAAAGTATGCGCAATGCCTCTGACTTTGCAGCTCATCAAGTATATCAATCCAGACAAAAACGCCCCACTACATCCTCAGGGCTCCTGAAAAATAGGAAATTTAATACTTGAGTGTCTGCTTGGAGAACTACTAGTCTTGTAGAGCTGCAGAGCATGTTGTAAGCCTCTGACTTTGCAGCTCTACAAAAGTATCAGTCTAGACAGAATTCATTAGTCTATTTTCAAAGATATATATTAACTCTGATATTGTTTCTTTTATTAAGATATTCACTATAATTACCTTAATGTGTTGTTATTTATATACTATGGTTTCTGTAATATGTGTATTGTACCTTGTATTCAGGGAGAAGGCTTATATAGGCTCTGCCTGCTGCCTGATCCCATTCAGATTTATACTGAATAAAATATTGTTTAAAGATATGAGACAAAAAAATAAATTCTTGTCCAATAAACATATTAGATAAAAATTGTCTCTTGTCCATATATGAGACAAAAAAATATTGTCCAATAAACATATGATACAAAAAACAAATGTGACAAAATTATTTCTTGTCCAATAAACATATGAGACAAAAAAAATCTTTTCCAATAAACATATTAGATAAAAATTAATTTTGTCCAATTAATATATGGCACAAAACAAATACTAACCCATAAACATTAGAGTCAACAATTATATACCCAGTAGTCAGTACTTCGGTGCTGACCCGAAAACCGATTTTATTTAGAAAGTTGCAATTAATCTGTAAATTTTATTGAAAACTAAAGAGTATCTCCCTCATGCAAAGCTCTTCCCTTAGCTGATTTTGGTTTTCCAGTTAGATCATATTTGTTTATTTGCTCTCTATTAGTTTTTAATCATATTTGAATTTAAGGTCTTACAAATGTTTAGATTTTATCTGCACTGATGAAACATAAGTTGTCAAAATAGACATATGCGAAAAAACTAAATTAACAGATATTCTGTATTTTGTTATTCACTAACATAGTAGACAAAAATATACTCTGGTTAATTAACATAATTCTATTTTCGTCGATATATTTGTAGGACAAAAAGTCGGAAATCTTATAATACTATTTTATTTTGTATATTGTATGCAATTTTAAATTGTAAATAATATTTATCCATGTATATACTATATAACAATCGTAGATTATTACTTTATACACGAGTTTAATAAACTCTTTGTAAATATGGTTATACAATAAAGGTAATTACTGGTTTTATGCAATATTCTGGAGAACAAAACTCCAGTCTCAGGTGCAGTTATTTGCAACATTAATGAAATTGTCGCACATTGACAAATTAAAACGTAGAGTAGCACAGGTACGGCGCATGCGCTGTTGTCAATATTTGGTTCAACAGAAGACTTGATGAGAATAAGATCCGCCCAGTTTTAACAGTTAATTTCTACATCTCTATTTAATCCCAATCAAGCATTATAAACAGGTAGTTTCCACTAATTGACGGTGTTTTATGTGATTTAAAGATTAAAATTTTAAAATTGTCGATTTTAAATGTAAACATAGCGAGATGGACATGCTTGCATCATTTTTCGCTGGTAGTTATGCTGTTTATAATAGAATGACTACCCAAAGAAGACAAGAGATGTATTCCAACTTTGGGTATTATCCAACACCTATACCACAGCTCATACCTTTACAGACTGTCAGTAATGCACAATATCCTACTGAGCCCGAATCAAATGAAAGAAAAGTGAAAAATATCGAACAGAAACCTGCTTCATCCGGAAAAGAAAAAATGAAATTTTCTATAGACAGCATTTTAAATGAGAGACAAGATGATCCAAATGACGCAAAGTCCAGTTGTACAAGTAGTATGGCAACAGATATAAAAACTGAGTCTGATGATACAGATGAAGAGGATGACAGGTTTCCATGGTTACAGTGTACTAGATACAAACCACCTAAACTGCCAAGTGAGTTATTATTTTTTATTATTATTTCGTGGAAGTCAGTTACATAAAGCAAACATACATCGCACTTTAACTGTATAATTTTGTCCTTCTTGCTGGTATACCCAATTGCACCCTCAATTTGTATATTATTATACTTACAGATAAAGTGTACTAATGGTTCGTCTAATTGCCCTTTCGTCAATTAACATTTGAAACAATAAAATCACCAATAAACCAATTTGAACCGCAAAATGTGAAAACGAGATATGTTTATTCGCAGAAAAAAACCAACTGTCAGCACATAATGTCTTTATGGACCTTTTTAGTTCGAGTGTTTCTGTTAAGTGAATGCTGATTTGTAGTCTGTAAAATCTTTAGTAAATTGTTAGTTGGTTTATTGCTTACCTTCACCACTTTGTTTTCTTTTCAAGAATTGTGTAAAATAGTAAATTCAGAGGTTCAACGGTCTCAAAAAAACTTTTCGTTTTAAAATAAAAAAAAAACATTTAAAATTAATATGGAAAAATATCTGTTCTGTTTCTATCTACAAACGTTCAAGGGTTGCCTCAGTCTCTTTTTAATAAAGATATGAACTGTATAATAACTGCGTTAAATTTATCACATTCTAGTATTTATGGCTGTACCAAACGCTAATAGATTATTTATATATTGTGTTAAAATTTTAAGTACTATTGTTTTCATAATATTCATTTGGGTAACGACTGAAGGAATCATTAACTATTTTGGTTTTGCCATTTCAATGGTGATTTGAAATAGGAAATATTTTTTTAAAAACATTTCTCAATAACGACTCAAATTTCCCTTCAGTGTTCATGTAAATAACAAAATACTGAAGTTGCTAAACACTAAATTTACTGTAAATCTATTTTCTCCAGATAGAGATTTTGACCAATTATCTCTATTAAATGCATTTCAAACCGGGGGATGTATAAAAGCTAATAGTGAACACGAAAATAACCAATAGAACAAGAACAAAAAGCTAACACTGAAAAACATGATTCTTTACCAAACCCATAGATCTAGGAGTTTTGAGTTTGATATTCTTCCGTATTACGACGGTGTTTTACAAACAGACTGGGCTTCTTGAGCTAGCCGACAGCTAAGCGGCGATAACATTCATTGACCAATCTTTCAAAATTACGTTTAGTAACTTTTCCTTATCAAGAATGTGGTCATGTAGTCTACCTGTTTTGGTTTTTTTTCGTATTTTTATTATACTATAGAGGAACGGACAGAGAAAGGGTAGGTTTGGGTACCCATAAACCGGTTTAACCCTACCGCTGGCTTTTGCTAGTGCCGGTACCAAGTCCGCCTGTCCCGAGTTCCTATCGTTATTTACGTTTGTCTTTTGTATTTTATTTGTTGCTTTTTTGTGTGCAGTTCCTTGGTGCATTGTAGCATGTGACTGTGTATATCGGCCAATGTAGGTGTTCCCTGTTATCTTTTATATTCTTATCTTTGTATCTCTTAATGTGGAGAAGTTAACAGGAAATACTTACATTTGCCGAACCCGGGATCTGCACAACAAAACAATAAAATGACAAAAGGCAAACGTAGACAACGATAGGAACTCGGTATATCTAACTTTAATTGTATACATTTCTGTGATTGTACTGAATATACACACTTTATAAGAAACAAAAACATAATTCCCTCTATACGAGAGAGACAGGGACCCCAAACACAAGAATAAATATTACAAAAATTTGTGATGGATTCTAACTATTGCTAGTGTTTTGTTTGAACAGGATTTATTGGTTTATAACAGTAGCATATTTACACTATTTCGTTTTCAAAATATTCACATTGCCATTGCCAAAATTAAACTGTCAAATTTCAATAGACAAATGTGACATTTCTCGCCTATAAAACACCGACTGTAGCTGATTGTAACTAAACTTCATTCATACTATGTAAAACCTGCCATCTCAATTAACTTAGTTTTACTTTCATTTTACGTGTTAAGCCATGAACTCAAAAAGCAAGAATTATATTTCATACTTACATATAATTTCAACATTTTTACAGCGAAAATACATTTTATATTAGATAGATATTTAAAGAATATATTTTGGCTGGTCAGAAAATTATTCTACGTTTCATTAACTTTTTTAAAAGTATATTCATATTTTCTAATAAATTAATGGTTTTTGGATGACAAATAGAACATTTTTAACTTATATTTGGTTATTTTTAGGTATCTGAAGATAAACAATTCGCTTTATCTACATCTGTTTTAGACTTACATCTCGAATTTGTTAAAAATGATCATCTCAATACTAAATTAAAGGACAAAGGGGGCACTTAAATTTCAAAATTATTAATTTCCCCAAAATGGACAGTAACATTCAAACTTCTTCTGCTTATGCAATGTATGTTTCACAGTTGATTCGTTACGCGAGAGCTGGCATCACTTATGTAGATTTTCTCAATAGGTAAAGTATCTCCTAGACTGACGTATTATTCAAGGCTTCAAGAATTTCCGTCTCATACTCTAACAGATAGCAATCCCGTGTGGAAAATTTTGAAGTTTTGGTCCGAACAAGGTTCATATTTTATTTAGTGCTGGCATAAACATTTCCTTTTATTGTTTATGATCTTTCAAGTATAATTGCTGTTGAGAAGCTTCAGTACAATACTGCAATGGAAGTAGAGTTTATACGCAACATGAAACCGGTTTAACCAAACATTTCTTTTGAAATGGCTGTACCAAGTCAGGACTAATGTGGTTGGCCATTTTCCCGGTGGTTTTGCACTCTGGATTTTGGCTCTTGACAGTTCTGTTCGGTAATTTTTTTCATTACCCCCATGTGCAGAATGATTAATAAGAAATGAAACACTTTGAATGTTGTTTAGGTAGGAGACAATAAGGTATTTCTACCATAGATTTTTACAGCACAATACCTTTGCTATAATTTACATTATTATTCAGTCTCTCATTCAATTTCTCAACTTGATCAGCCCTAAGCAATGAGAAATACAATTGCGAGATTTCCGAAATAAGTAAAACAACGCACTAACATAGTAAGATGTTTTTGTTTATCACTATATATGTTCTCTGCGAAACAAAGTTATACTCCATTGAAAAAATAGTTTAAGGGCAACATGGAGCAAAAGTAACTTAAATGGCAGAAACACTTTGATCTGGAATGTGACAGAATCAGAATATCTTGTCAAGTAAATGACATAAACATGGACATTTATAGTATTACGAGCTTATTACACGAAGCAGTCTAGTGGACCTTAATCTGACGACAGAAAATAATACTTGATTCTTAAGAAATGTAGTTTTGCCTTTAAGTTTGCCTTAGAGTTATTATTTACAGTATTATTATTCTATACAGTTTGCATTAGTAATTTTTTATATATGATTATACTGATGTACAAATTGTACCATTTATCTAATGCAAAATAGGACAGTATCAATACTTCAAAGGGTGTAAAAATCAAATTTTATTGTCATAATCCATTATCGACACAGAAATAAAATTTACTAATAAGCGAATTGATGTAATAGATATACCACTGATATCTCATTTTTATGTGATTTTACAGCAAAATAAATTATAAATTTTACTTCATAACGTACATTACTTGTATTATTTTTATTACATATCATCGATTGCACTGCTTTGAATATTGTTTGTTCTTAAAAATAACAATGCACGAAATCTCTTTGAATACCAATTGTCATCCCCGGTACATATGTTTCTTGGTTTTGTTCAGGTTCTTAATCACGGCACCAAAAGGAAAATGTCTGAGAAAATCTAAGGAAGTTTCATCATAAAGTTAGATACAATCAAGTTATATTACTTTGAATTTTATGTTCATAATTTGCATGTTTTACTTTATTACTGTGTCTACACCTTTGAAGTACTTCATTTTTTTCTATTTCTGAGATTTTTAGTCAGATATTTAGGAACAGGAGGAGAACTCAAAAAATTTGAAAAGACGAAACAATAAAATCAAATGTATTCGGAATGAGAAAAGGCATGACGTGTAATCTTTACTAAATATTTTGATTTTTTCATCAGCTAATTCTTTTGTATTGTTAAATATTTGTTGGTTTAAAAAAGTAGTGATTAGATTTATTGAAGATGGTCTACACGAAGTTACTGCAGATAGCCATTCGACAACCTCTATCAAAACTGAAAGGATATGGAGTAAATGCACATCAGACAAAGTCTCTACAAATACATGGTAAAAAACAAGCAATGGAACAATGCTTTTATTATTGTTCTTCACCTTGAGGTCACAATGAGACTTTCAACACAGAGCTATTCTCATAACTCATAACTCATAACTCAAAGCAACTTCAAGACTACCCCTCAGCACCGGTTTGGGTAGAATACATTGCTAAATGTCGAACAACGCTACACCCATGTCTCTTTTCTTTTAATAGTGGATGCTGGGTTGTCAACACACATAACATTAACTGACAAAGTGTTCTTACAAATGCTGTCATCCGTTGCCTGACAAAAGCCTGATACAAGACAATCGCAACATTAAAACAATCACAGGGCATAATAAAATAATGAGATGTTGGCACTATAAACAGGTGGTCAGAATAACCTTTGGGAATTACCCCCAAAAAATAAAATTTGAAATTATGATAGTGTAACCATTACGACATTCTTTCAAGAACAAGTCAACAATACCTGAAATCTGTATAGAGTATACATCTCTTGTACGGGGAATTTTTTTTTTTTTTTTGTATTCTACTGAGAAAAACTCCAGTCTTAAATTAACAATCAAAGGATATGGAATGAATGCACACGAGTCAAAGTATCTACAAATTCACGATAAAAACGAGCAAATGAACAACACTTTTATTGTTCTTCATTTTAAAGTCAACATTTCTCTAAGGTGTAGATAAAAATTGAATAAGTAAATTAAAAAAACATAGTAGCATGCATAAATTAATTTCAGATTAGTTTATCTCTGCATGCGTGACACAAATTTGATAAATTATACATTCTTAGACTTCGAACGATAAAATATTTTCGACATCTTTTAACGCTTCTTGTGATTGAAGAAAATACAATTCATTTCCTTTTTAAATATTTAAATCGTTGCAAAAATCTTAAAGTGTTTGGATGTCCTTTTTAACTATCTGCATTTTGTCGATATAAATATGCATTTGAATAACATAATTGCATTTCAAATTATCATATTCATAAAATTTATATTTTGAAGTTACTACGTTAAAGTTTCTGCATATCATAACATAATTATTGTTTTAATTCACACGAAGCACCTGATGATACCTCAAGTTTTTGTAGGGGTTCACACACTGCTAGTTTTTAAGTATTGGGGCGTTTTTATTCGTTTTGTGCATTTTTGTTTATTTATTTATTTTTTTTTGTCTAGCTGTCCACATTCATTTTTTCTATATTTTGAGATGAATCGTTCCTTTACAAGATATCGTTATGTACAAAAAATACCAAAACGTATTTTTTTCCATCATTTCATAAAGTAAGTGAGAACCGAACAGTCAGTCATAACATGACATGAGCACGGCATTGAAACGAAAAATGAAGACACATATACATACAAAAATGAACAACACGGACCCAATAAAAACCATGGGTGAGATCAGGGTCAACGGTAGGGTAAGCATTTCTTTCCTCTTATAAGACACATGTTGAACATGTCAATTCCAGTGATGAAGTCAAATTCTGTTGAGGAAAAAACAATCTTTAGTAGTAAAAAGAAAGATCTGTTGTCTACTGGGAAAATATATTACATAGCTGTCCACAAGATCATGATGTCGACCGTAAAATTTATGAGTGATGACTTCAGATTATGGGTAGCATATCCTTTTTAAAGTAGCCTATTTGTGAGCAATGAAAACAACTAAGGAATTGTTGAAAAATAAAAAGTGATGATAACAGGAAACATCTACAATGGCTGAAAATTACAATCACATGCCACAATCTGCCAGGGAACAACACATGAAAAACACAAACTTAAACAACGATAGGAACTTGGGACGGCCGGATTTTTTGTTCTTTTCGTGTACATATTTATATATTTCAACCAAGTAAATTATCAACCAGAAACAACAAAAAACGACATTAATGCCACATTTTCCTTCTTCAACGTCACATTTAAAAATTATTGTTAGATGGACAGAAAAAAAACTGATCACGACTTTGGGATTTTAAAGTTACAACATTGTCACGAGTCCTACAACATAATGACTTACTAATATATGAAACCGTAGAGTTTCATCAAGTTGATGGTTAATATAATGTTAACAAATGTGGTAAAAAATACTGATAATATTCTATTGGTATGACGTATAACTTAACACTAAAGTAAGCTGAAAAAAATTGGAGATAGCCATTTTGACAAACAAGTTATGTCTCCTCGGACCAACAAAAATGAAAAACGTTTGAAATGAATAACAAAATAACGGGTACGTTACAAAAAAAATTTAAGTCATCACTACAGAAGTTTTACGGTCGACATCACGATCTTGTGGATCGCTATGGGATATCTGTTTCCCAGATGACAACAGATCTTTCCCTCTACAACTAGACTTTGTTTTTCCTCTATCGGATTCGACTTTACTACCGGAGTTGACATGTTCAACACGTTGGGTGTCTTATAAGAGCAGGAGATTCTTTCTACCGGTACACCTGATCTCATCCATGGAATTTTTTTATTGATCTTTTGGGTCCATGTTTTGGGTCCATGTTGTTCATCTGTATGTGTGTCTTCATTTTTCTTTTTTGTCCCATACTCAAGTGGTGTCCTTGTCTCTTAGTGTGTCTGGTTTTGCCATTGTCCATGGATTGTTCGTTCTTTTGATTGACAGTTCGGTTCTCACTTACTTTACTTTCAATTTTAGTTTCTGCATATTGACATTTCAACAACTTATGTATTAACAGTGCAGATAAAATCAAAACATTTGGAAGACCATAGACCAAAATATGATTAAAAGTTGATAGAGAACAAATAACGAATAAGACCAAAAGCCAAAATTAGGTAAGGACAGAATTATGCAAGAGGGGCATACTACTTAGTTTTAAACAAAATTTCCTATTACTTAGATATTGTAAGTCTTAAATCTAATCGGTTTTGGGTTGAGCACCGACGTACTGACTACTTAGCTGGTGCACTGAAAGAAAGATGCATACAATTGGGTAGAAAACAAACTCCTTTCCTTAGAGAAACAAATAATATGCGTACTTTTACAGTTACTTTGCCATTAACTGCGTCGTGAATTACGAAGCAGTATACAAAAAAATTATTCATGTTCAATATAACTAACCAAATATTAAACACGACGTTAATTACGAAAACCACACCAAAGATTATTCCAAAGATTTTCTGGTTCATAAGCATTGGTATTTTATCAGAAGTGTAATTATTAATAATCTTGCTTTTGAAATAATATTTAATTTGAAATGTTAAATGCTCATCAGGTAAATGATACGAACCTTTTCGGAATGTTCTTGGAGGGACACTTTGAAATTAAAGATATAAATTATTCAAACAAAACGTTATACCCTTCAGCCCTTAACTAACGATAGTAAAAGTCAAATTATACCGACATATGATAATACTACTAAGAAATTAATCTCTGTTATTTTCATTTTCAAAGAATATTAATTCCATCAAAATTTTGAAAAAAAAATATTTATTAATTTTGATCATTTTGTTATATGATTCTAAAGTAATATACGGGAAAATATAAACTTGTTCTCCCATCTGTGGTGCAATATGAATTGTTATATTTATTGTAATAATACTTCTCTGATTGACCTTACCACAAAGCAGGAAATCGGAAGCACAAGTATTTAGTACAAGTTCAATTCGAAGAGAAAGTTGTAAAAGAGACATATTGAAGACAAAGGGCTAGACAAAGCAATATAATGTAGCTATATTCTAAAATCCTCAGTATCAAGTTATATTGCTTAATTCATTACAGGATGTTATATTTTTGTGATCAAATGATTGAAAAAAAGTTTGTTCTGTAGATAACATAATCTTGTATAGGAATTATTTCCAAATGTTTGATTTTATCTGCACTGAGGAGACATAAGTTGTCGAAATATGCAGAATCTAAATTAACAGTAACTATGGTATTTTGTTATTTATCTTGTTGTGCCTTATTTGTCATAATTTGACCGCGTTTTGAATCAGTTAAGAGTGTAAGCAGCTTAAACATGCTTTACTGAGTTTACATTTTGTCTTTTTTGACACTTGTAAAACACCAATACTATTAATATTGTGGTTTTTCAGAAAATATAAATGTTTGTTTAATTTGGAATAAAATGTACATTACACAATTAGCAACGAATACCGCTCAAACCGGTGCTAGGGGCCGTCTTGAACTTGCTACGAGGTATGAGTAATGCTCATTGTTGAAGGCCTCATGGTGACTTCAAGATGAAGAACAACAATAAAAGCGTTGTTCCATTGCTGTGTTTTACCATGTATATGTAGAGATTTTGTCTCATTTGCATTTACTCCATATCCCTTCATTGTTAACATATACAAGAAAGTATCAGCCATATTTAAAAATGAGATTTATATAATTTAATTTCATGATTAACTCCTTATGTATTAATATATCTTCAGACCAACGGCGGTAAGATGGAAGAATATTCAAAATTGATGGTATTTAATATCAATCGTAGACACTCAAGCAATAACTATTGTTTTTTTATTCATTAACCTAACATATCTTTATATTTAACTAAATTACCTACATTAAGTGCCTTATTTGAATTCGGCACGACATAGGTGGTATTATATTCTGTTTATCAAGATACCGAAGTTACTGTGAATTTAGTTTTTACATATGGCAATGGTTCCTTTTTCATGTATATGACTATACTCTATTAGGAAATATACAATGGCTTATTACTAACAATAATGCTTCTGACTTTGTGTACAATTGTTTGAAATACTATTTTGTCAATTAAATTTGCTTAAAATTAGAGAAAGTTAATAATAATACAACTTTTTAAATTCTTATCCAATAACTATGACCGCATTCATAAGTTCAAAACTGAAGAGGCAAAATTGGTTCAAATGGCCATTGGTAGAAACAAAATGTAGACTTTTCGCTATTAATGTGATTATGTTGTTTAATTTCCATTAGTTGTTTTGATATTTAAAGGAGATTTTAAAATATCTCTTATACCTTTCTTCTTTTATATTGTGTTGTTTTACATCATATCATGGATCGTTTTATATCATATATTTAATAATGCACTGTTTATGCATTTGGCGATTTTACATAATGTTAGAATCCTTACAGAATGCTACACGAATGTAAACTCATTGCAAAATAATTTTACTGGAATCGCTGAACTTGTAGCAATGCATACCTCTCAAACTGAACTAAGATAAAAAAAAATCTTACATGAAGTCCGTACCAACAAAATGTGCCAAGTTTGAGATCCAAATGGATTTAAATTTTCAAAATGTAAATAACGTTACTTTTTTATATGAACGCAATTAACAAATACCGATAACGTGTAAAACTAATAATTTAGTATTCTTAATGTAAATCGAATCTTTACATTGAACAGAAAGGAAATTCGACATTTTTTGTATTTTACTGTGTTTTAAACTCCTGACGTAAAAAACAGGAATGTTTGTCAGATTTATAGTTAAATAAAATGTCATTCGATCCTATCTGACATTAGAACAATTTAGAGTGACCATAGAGATCAGTGCATAAGATATACATTTTATCCATTGATTTAATTTGTAATACAGCTCAATGCATTATTATTCCCTTTATATATATAAGTGGCAAAATGGGTATTTGTTAACACTTTTTAAGAACTTAAAATGGGTATTTAAATGTAGCAGATGGACAATTTAAGAATAGTTAAAAAGTCTTGTGTGTCATTTTACATTGAGGTTGTAATTAACAAATAGTAAAAACTACCTTGTCCTTGTCAAATAACAGGCCCGCACAAACGATTCAGTGCCGCCCTTCATTGTTGTGATCAGTATCTTCCGGTCGTTCATCTAGTTATCCTGTCGATTGACTTTGTGTGCGGTTAGTTGTAGTCGGTATTCAAACTGTGATACAAATAGCACAATCGGTGTGAAAGACTTTATGGCAAAACAAAGTTAATAGACGATTGTTTAATATCTAATTCTCACCACAAGATGATGCTTGACTCGGGACAGTTATGACTTGAAGGGTTTCTTCAAAAGTTCAACTAGTCGTAAAAGTCAAGATTTAACATTTCAGCATGTTGGAATTAAAATATTAAGTCTTCAAATTTATCTTGACCAGAAACTGTAAATAGAACAAAAGAATAAATATTTAGTCATGTACCTAACGGATCGGACATTTAAAACTTCTTTCTATGAAACCTTGAATATTTTTTTCATCTTTTTTGTGTTTTGCTATGAAAGCGCAGCATTAAAACATACCAACGATTAAGTTTGACAGATCCGTTTAAGTTATGAAAAAAAATATTTCAATTTGATATACATAGACAAATAAACAAAGGACTTTTGAACAGAATGTTAGGTGCATGATATATGATAACACAAAGCACAAATGTAACACGCAGTACAATACAAAACAATTTTATGAAAAAGAAAGGAAATGGGATAAATGTCAAGGAGACAACATCCCATATCCAGGTTAAAACGACCCAAAACAAAACATCTAGGGGCCACCATATGGTCTTCAACACAGTGAGGAACCTCACACCATATAGTAAGCCCTAAATGGCCCCGAAAAGGTAAAAAAGTGAATAAATCAATGGAAACAAACCACATTCCAATAACCCAAATATCAAGAAACTGAAATTTTATTAGAAGACAAGGACAAGCCAATGACCAACATATTCCTGACTTAAGACAGGCGCAAAAATTGCGATGGGGTTAAACTCGTTTTCTTGGATCAAAATCCTCCCCCTATATGTGGTGAATTGCTAAAAATAAATACACAAAAAGACTCACAGTAAAAATCAAACTAGAAAAAAGTCCAACTTATCAAGACGAGTACCCTTACAATGAAGTACATAAAACATGAAGACAATACACACAGGTACTGTCCGGACAAATGCTCGCAGTAAGTGACAGCTAGCTCAGGACATAATTTCCGTTGACTATGATATCAAGCCTTCTAACATATGAAATTTCAATTGAAATACTGATTTTGCTGATTTTGGCTTTTTTTAGATCCTTTTGGTATTTTGTTCTCTCTCGCCTTTTAAATATTCTGGTTTATAGATTGTTGTCGAAATGCGCATATGCAGAAACTAAATTCACAGTAACTTCGGTATCTTATGGGCCGATGCCACTGCTGGTGAACTGCTAGTCCACGAATGTGTTCACCAACCCAGTATCCAGTACTTTGGTGCAGGCCCGAAAACCGATTTTATTTGAAAATATGCAATATCTAAATTTAAGAAATTTTTTTAAACCTAAGGAGTATCTTCCTCTTGCATAGTTCTGTCCTTAGATGATTTTGGCTTTCCCATTTAGATCCTATTGGTAATTTGTTCTCTCTCAGCTTTAAATATTTCGGTGTATGGATTTCCAAATATTTTGATTTGATATCCACTGAAGAGACATAAGTTGTCGAAATGCGCAGAAACTAAATTCAAAGTAACTTCAGTTTTTTGTTTCTTTTAATTGATGGTTTGTAAAATAAGAAATGACAGTTACTTTTTTCCAATCTGTTTTCCAGTCAATGAATTAAATTTTAAAAAAAGAAAGTATTAAAAGCAAATTCTAATCCGTTTAAAGCGAAACCGCCAAATATATTATCTGCGAGCAGAAGATCGAAATTCCTTACCGTTCGAAGTTTACACTGAGAAAAAAGCAATGGTTTGGAAGTCTGTTCCATAATGTTATTGAAACAGATTCATAAGTTGTTTCTTTGATGTACATAGCATTATGGGAAGTTCGCACTGAGTTTGCATTTATCGGTCTGATCTGCATGGAAGGCGTGTATTCGTGTTTCATTTTTTCTGAACTTCCGAATTTCATACCTCTGTTTAGCTGTTTTAGTATTAGTAGATGAAAAGCTTTGTAGCGGTCGATAGCTGATCTGAAAAAGGAAACGGAGTAAATGATCATGATTTACTGTACAAATATAGCGAAGTTACAGTGATTGTGATTCACTGCCCAGTCAGAAACATTAATTTTAATATTTGCAGGAAATAAAAGAAAAGACTGTATCAAGAAAAGACAACTTGGTAGAAACCCGAGAGTTCCATTCACACAACATCAGGTGGCAGCACTGGAGCAAAAATTTCACAGAACACAATATTTAAGTAGTATGGATGTTGCTGAGTTGTCAACGATACTTAACTTGACCGAAACAAGGGTTCGTAAATTCTTTTTATTTGTAAGTTATTTCTGATTATGCTTTGACAAGATAAATGTTTGGTAACCCGCTTTTGTACAAAGTAAGTGAGAACCGAACCGTCAGTCTTAAAAGAACAATCCAAGGACAATGGCAACGTCGGAACAACGAAGAAACGAAGACATAACATGAGCACGGCACAGAAAAGAAAATGAACAACACGGACCCAATAAAAACCATGGGTGAGATCAGGTGCACCGGTAGAGTAAGCATCTCCTGCTTCTTATAAGACACCCGCCGTGTTGAACATGTCAACTCCGGTAGTGAAGTCAAATCCGGTAGAGGAAAATCAAACTTTAGCGGCAAAGAGAAAGATCTGTTGTCATCTGGGAAACAGATATCTCATAGCGGTCCACAAGATCGTGATGTCGACCGTAAAACTTCTGTAGTGATGACCTCAAGTTATTGGGAACATACCCTTGCTTAAGTAGCCTATTTGTAAGCAACCAAGCTCTATTAAGGTAGTCACTGTATCGACCACAGGCCCTTGAGTAGCGAATGAGTTGGGAGATGTAAACAAATTTTCATCTTAAATATAATCCCCTTATTTTTTAATACAAGATTAATGAACGTTAATAAGACATTTTTAATAAATTGTCTTAAAGGAATTGAAAATTTGAAACAATATGAAACCGAACCAAGTCTTTTAGCTTGCATGTTTTGTTTTAAACCCTTTGTTGTCATGTATTTGGATCCTTGGCGTATTCACTGTGGCCTATCTATTTGTTTTAAACCCTCTGTTGTCATGTATTTGGATCCTTGGTGTGTTCACTGTGGTCTATTTATTTGTTTTAAACCCTCTGTTGTCATGTAAATGGGTCCTTGGTGTGTTCACTGTGGTCTATTTATTTGTTTTAAACCCTCTGTTGTCATGTATTTGGATCCTTGGTGTGTTCACTGTGGCCGCCTATTTATTTGTTTTAAACCCTGTGTTCCATGTATTTTGGTTCTTGGCGTGTTCATTGTGGCCTGTTTATTTGTTTTAAACCCTCTGTTGTCATGTATTTGGATCCTTGGTGTGCTCACTATGGTCTATTTATTTGTTTGACTATAAGTAGCTTGATCTACACCAGCATTGTTTAGAAATCATAAAGTACTTGAATTATATAACAACAACAGGGGAGTCACTTCCATTTTAAATCGCACCATTTGATTTGCCACAAACGATTTGTTTCTAACACAATCAACGTCATTGAACAATGCCATGATTTTTTACTCCTGTCAAAATCAATGTTTCTTACTTAATCATTCTTATCATCTGTAGGAATCTTCCTCATGCAAAGCTCTGTCCTTAGCTGATTTTGGCTTTACAGTTAAATCATATAAATAACAAAGTACCGAAATTACTGTTAATTTAATTTCTGCATATGCGCGTTTCGACAACTTATGTCTCATCAGTGCAGATCAAACCAAAACATTTGGAAGTCCATTAACCAAAAACATGTTAAAGGTGATAGAGAACAAATAACCAAAAAGATCTAAAAAGAAAAGCCAAATTTCAGCTAAGGACAGAGCTTTGCATGAGGGAGATACTCCTTAGTTTTAAACAAAATTTTGTAAAATTTAGATATTGCAAGTTTCAATACAATCGGTTTTCGGGTCAGCACCGAAGTACTGACTACTGGGTTGGTGAATACCCTCGGGGACTAAAATGTCGAAAAGCGCATATGCAGAAAATAAATTCACAGTGACTTCGGTATTTAGTTATCTGTAAAAAAAACAAACGTCGCTGTTAATGTTTTTGCCTTATCAATCTTAAATTCGACGTAAGTTGTCGAAAATCGCATATGCAAAAACAAAATTAACAGCATCTTCGATACTTTGTTATGTATTACCACTGGAAGGATGCTCCTGCTGGTGGACTGTTAGTCCCCGAGGGTGATACTTTGTTATGTATTACCACTGGAAGGATGCCCCTGCTGGTGGACTGTTAGTCCCCGAGGGTGATACTTTGTTATGTATTACCACTGGAAGGATGCCTCTGGTGGTGGACTGTTAGTCCCCGAGGGCGATACTTTGTTATGTATTACCACTGGAAGGATGCCTCTGGTGGTGGACTGTTAGTCCCCGAGGGTGATACTTTGTTATGTATTACCACTGGAAGGATGCCCCTGCTTGTGGACTGTTAGTCCCCGAGGGCGATACTTTGTTATGTATTACCACTGGAAGGATGCCTCTGCTGGTGGACTGTTAGTCCCCGAGGGCACTCACCTACCAAGTAGTCAGTACTTCGTTGCTGACGCAAAAACCGATTTCATTTTGAAACTTGCAATATCAGAATTTTGCAAAATTTTGTTTAAAAATAAGGAGTATCTCCCTCATGCAAAGCTCTGTCCTAAGATGAATTTTAGCTTTTCTATTTGAATCCTATTGGTTACTTGTTCTCTATCAGCTGTACACTTATTTTTGTTTATGGACTTCCAATATTTTGATTTTATCTGCACTAAAGAGACGTCGAAATGTGCATATGCAGTAACAAAATTACAGCAACTTCGGTATTTTTTTATTCTTTACCAGTTTGTGTTTCCTAGGCAATATTTTCAGCTGGGCTGTTCGAACAATGTGCCACTTGTTACATTTTCTATTTATACAAGTTCTTTTGGTGGGGTATAACAAATAACTAAATACCGAAGTTACTGTGAATTTTGATTCTGCATATGCGCATTTCGACAACTTATGTCTCTTCAGTGCAGATAAAATATGATTAATTCTGTTTTTTTAAGTTGTACCCATTTGTAAGATTTCTACTTGCTCTGTAGTTTGTCTCATGGACTTTGTTATCACTCCGATTTCTTACTAGTCTGTTCAGTAATTTTGTTATCAGTCCCATTTCTTACTAGTCTGTTCGGTAATTTTGTTATCAGTCCCATTTCTTAGTAGTCTGTTCAGTAATTTTGTTATCAGTCCCATTTCTTACTAGTCTGTTCGGTAATTTTGTTATCAGTCCCATTTCTTACTGGTCTGTTCGGTAATGTTTTTATCACTCCCATTTCTTACTAGTCTGTTCGGTAATTTTGTTATCAGTCCCATTTCTTACTAGTCTGTTCGGTAATGTTGTTATCACTCCCATTTCTTACTAGTCTGTTCAGTAATTTTGTTATCAGTCCCATTTCTTACTAGTCTGTTCGGTAATTTTGTTATCAGTCCCATTTCTTACTGGTCTGTTCGGTAATGTTGTTATCACTCCCATTTCTTACTAGTCTGTTCAGTAATTTTGTTATCAGTCCCATTTCTTACTAGTCTGTTCGGTAATTTTCTTATCAGTCCCATTTCTTTCTAGTCTGTTCGGTAATTTTGTTATCAGTCCCATTTCTTACTAGTCTGTTCGGTAATTTTCTAATCAGTCCCATTTCTTACTAGTCTGTTCGGTAATGTTGTTATCAGTCCCATTTCTTACTAGTCTGTTCGGTAATGTTGTTATCACTCCCATTTCTTACTAGTCTGTTCGGTAATTTTGTTATCACTCCCATTTCTTACTAGTCTGTTCGGTAATTTTGTTATCACTCCCACTTCTTACTAGTCTGTTCAGTAATTTTGTTATCAGTCCCATTTCTTACTAGTCTGTTCAGTAATTTTGTTTTCACTCCCATTTCTTACTAGTCTGTTCCGTAATTTTGTTATCATTCCCATTTCTTACTAGTCTGTTCGGTAATTTTCTTATCAGTCCCATTTCGTACTAGTCTGTTCAGTAATGTTGTTATCACTCCCATTTCTTACTAGTCTGTTCAGTTATTTTGTTATCACTCCCATTTCTTACTAGTCTGTTCGGTAATTTTGTTATCAATCCCATTTCTTACTACTCTGTTCAGTAATTTTGTTATCACTCCCATTTCTTACTAGTCTGATCAGTAATTTTGTTATCAGTCCCATTTCTTACTAGTCTGTTCGGTAATTTTGTTAT